>MU090032.1:0-32788 GCA_014858505.1 Corymbia citriodora subsp. variegata
AGGTCGATCACTGGAGAAACGGGGGAGCAGGATTCTCCACAGCGGGTGCACCATTCTAAAGACCTGAAAAATGTTAACCACGACGGGTTGAGATAAAATCTCAGCGAGTTCTTCCCCCTAAGCCCCGGTTAGTACACCAACTCAACCCGGGGTATCTCTCCAGAACCACCCCTCACTCAACCCGACCACAAACACCCAGCAATCAGCAATCAAACCACAGATAGGTTCAACCAACAATCAGAGGTCGGTTCGCATGCAACTTTACCCGGTATGCCATACCCTGCACGTTAAATCTCATTCAATGCAAGCAATGCAACCAACAATCAAATAGTCGGTTCGCATGTAACCTTACCCGGTATACCATACCCTGCACGTTATAAGTCAGCACAATACATGCAATGCACATAGCCGTTAGATGATGCAGTTTATCAATCACATGTGAGTCGCGTCACAAGCGATCTCACCTGGCCATTGCCACCCCTGCACGTTATCAATTCATGCGTGCGTGCCATAAATGATATAATCACCTCATGCATAATCGGAACTAATGATGCCATGTTTTCTCATGCACTCTCGCATTCACACGTGTTCTGATTATTACTGCCCCACCGGGCTACAACTGAGGCGCAACGGCGCTACGGCGCCCTTCCTCCGCAGAGGCACAACCGTGCCCTTTCGTGCCCAAAAGACGTCAAGGGATACTCTCCCAAGACCGCATGCCCAATGAACGTCAAGGGATACTCTCCCAAGACCGCATGCCTAACAAACGTCAAGGGATACTCTCCCAAGACGGTATGCCCACAGAACGTCAAGGGATACTCTCCCGAGACGGCGATTTCAGCTTAGTGATCACGCAAGCATACCATCACAACCCACTTATTATCTTTGAGCATTAGCCAATGCACACATGCTTGCATATGAAACCTCAAATCCTTTCTCACAAAAGCGGTCCATTTTCTGTGTCTCTCGGACAAACCATTTCTCCCACCTTTCTCATAAAAGCGGTCCATTTCCGATGTCCCTCGGACAAACCATTTTCTTTCTTTTGTGAAAACCACATGATTCAAGCAGATGCTTATGCAATGCCACATCCAATTCACTTCATATGATCAAGGCAC
Organism: Corymbia citriodora subsp. variegata; assembly: GCA_014858505.1. Classification (NCBI taxonomy): domain Eukaryota; kingdom Viridiplantae; phylum Streptophyta; class Magnoliopsida; order Myrtales; family Myrtaceae; genus Corymbia; species Corymbia citriodora. Next base: position 1,119 of record MU090032.1, read on the forward strand.
ATAAAATTATGCACAATTTCACTTCCGGATGAACAGTAATCGTGAACAGTAATCAATGAACAGTAATCCGTGAACAGTAATCAATGAACTGTAATTTTCGAAATTCAATTAATAATAAATTAAATTCAGAAATTAAACAAAACATTGATTAAACACAATTAATCAATCAATTAAGCTAAACATGCTTAATTATCACATAAACCACACATAAGCAATATTTAAGCATAATCAAGCATAATTAAGCAAGATTAAGCTAAGCTAATCTTAATCAACTATCTAACCACCTATCTTAGGGCTAATACACTTAATTAACCCTCCTAAACCAGCATTAACACTAATTAAACCAACCCTAAGCAAGTTTAGGCACTAAATAGGGATTAGGAGCTAAACTCACCCGTTAAGCGGGCCGGCGACACGGACGCGGCGACGGCGACGAACCCGACACCCGGGGACCTCTACCACAGCGATCTAAGGCGGTCCCGGGCTCAACACAGCAGCAACAATCTCGAAATCCCTCTGCAACTCTGAAAAACTGATTGCACAGGAGGAAAGAAGCTGATCGGAGTTGAACGGGCTGCCCAGAGCTCCAGCGAGCGGCGGGCCAGTGACCAACGGCACCTGAGGGTCGAGGGGGAACCACTTGTGGCTGGTATGGGTGGAGATTGGGTCGGAAAGGGAGGAAAATGGCCTAAACAGCAAAACAGAATAGCAGCAGGCGGTCAGAAAACGGTCCGGCCGGCGGTGGCTTTCGGCCGGAATACGGGTCGACCGGTATTCCGAACACAACGAAGGGTGGCACGAGACGAGATTCCAACGAGAAGGCAATGAACAACTCAGATTTCGGTGAAAGGTCAAACTGAAAAACAGAAGGAAGGAAGGAAAATCGTGGGAGAGAGGTGCTACGATTTTTTGAAGAAGATGAAGAGGAGAGAGAGAGTGAAGTGAAGGCTGAAGGATAAGCCTTATCAAGGCCATCAATGCTTGCCCCACTTGCCAAACAATGACCTCATCTTCTCTCTCTTCCTTTTTGACTTTTCTTCAAAATATCCAAGGGCATTTTGGTCATTTCTACCTTGCACATTTCCCAATCTGTCCTTGGGCTGAAAATGAAGGGGCGAGCCTAGGAAATGGGCAGGAAAATATATAGGAACGGGCTCGGGAATTTATTAGGCTTGAATTGGCTCAAGTTTAGACACCGGGCTAGGACGAGTGAGGGGTCGGTTGGGTCCAACGGACTCGCTCATTGTCTCGGTCTTCCACGATGGCTGTCCCACCTTGGGCGTGAGGCCCTCACTGTTCTTGCCCGGCCCACATCCTCATAGGCTCAGTTTCTCGATCCAAAATCCCTTTCTCAAAACTCGGCTCGACCGACTCCGTCGACTGTTAAGGAAGCATCATCCAAAAGTCCGCCTCGGATGTTCCTGAAAATTCGAAGTCCAATCTTGGATTCTCATGCCTTGTCAATTTCGCCCAAATGTCATTTTGGTATAATTCAGACTGACAGGCGGCTTCGAGGATTCACACGTAACCGACTCGTGCCAAACTACGTTCAAGACTTCTCAACACATGGACGTCCTTGACTACATGAAATTGCGAAGGATCGATTCTTATTTCAAAGTACACGATTATCAAGGATCAACATAGGATCGTTCACGGGTTCGATAACAGTAGACGGAATCACCCGTCGTCCCATTATTTCTGTTCGCGAATCGACTTCTATTCATCCCTAAAATCGGCCTGCATGACTACAGGATCGTCCTTACGCAAGTCTCACGATCGAGTCGTTTTCCCAGGTCAAGTTCTTTAGTCGCATGAGTTCTGTCCTCAATAGCCTTTCCCCTCAAGGTTAGTATCTCAGAAATGATTGGGTCCGAGTAGAATCAACCAACAATGCATTGGCGAAATTCACGTTCACTCATCCCTAACTGGGCTCGAATTTCAGGACGTCACACATGGCCCGTTACCCACCCCTAGGCTCTCCCTAACACCCCTTGGGCAATTTATAAATTGTACTCATGTAGGTTGATGGGATGACGCAGCGTACAAATTGATACATGTGAGTAGAAGAATTTTCTAAGGACTCTGCACTTATTAACCAGGGAAAGCCCTAAAGAGGTACACCATACCAGGATTGGAGAAAGAAGCCCCAATCTTGAGTCCAGAGATGCCCAGGTGCAGGTCGCATTGTTATCATCAATGGTGATGAGGTAATGCCGCGGTCGAAGTCTAATTTACGGTGGCAGTCATGGCGAGGTGGCTAAGGTGGTGGTGCTGTGGGTGAGCTGTGGTAGTGTGGTGGCTTTATTTATGAAGAAGTCACTGTTTTTGTTGGAGCTATTACTTAATGGTAACAACTAAGGTTAATAGAATGAAAAATCCCAAATTAATACACCTATAATAAATTTTCCATGCATTAGTTTCTTTTAAATTTTACCATTAAACTGTTGAATTGAATAACACGTGATAGTGAATAGATGCACCAGTTTAGTGTTTTACCTTCTATATGCCATAATGTATTAGTTTATGGTTTTTCGTTATATTAATTTAATTCAATAGAAATGAATATAGGATAAAATTATCGTAAATGTGCCACTTTGGGTTTTTTTGATCAAGAAATTAGTTTGAGCTAAATTCATCATAGCTTATCAGTAGAGCTCAACTGGCAAGCAAGAAGGAAATGGAGATTTCTGTGTACTAATTGTGGATGGGTAACGTACAATCTAAAAAGATCACTCGTTGTGCTACCCTCTACAAACCAGAAAAAAAGTAAAATCTCTTAATGAATTCTCATCATTTTAATTGTTCAACACTCTTCGCCTTGAAGAGTACCAAAAGATAGAATATGAAAAAAAAAAAGTTATAAAAAAAATCAACCCCCATAAGATTGAATGAGTCCACAGACCACGATCACGAATCCGCCGCTATCGAACATGTGTGCATGAGCATTAGCTCTGACTAATTGGTGGTAGCAGCGAATGGCGAAACGGCTATCATGAGTTTGTGAAATCCGAGGCGAATAGAGAGAGACTCATAAGCATCCGTTTCCATCATTGTGAAGGCGGAGGGGATGGACTTGTAGGTGGTGGTAGTGGCGGAAGCGAGGAGAGGCACAAAGCTACTAGTTTTTTTTTCTTCTTCTTCTTCTTCTTTTTGTTTTTGTCATAAAATGATTTTTTTATATATCATAAACTGGACTTTAACCAGCAAAGCCCCAAAATGGGAGCGTCCTTACAAAGCAAAGCCCAAAGGACCTTTTGGGGGGAGGGTGGGAGCTAGTTCTGTGGAAGGCATTTTTTCCTATGAGCCCGCACAGCACAGTCACAAATTTCACCTTTTTTGGGCAATAACTCAGGCCCACTTGTGATAATCTTGATAACAAGGAGGAGCATTCATCAATAAATCCTTTTGCTTCCCAATTAAACTGTTATTCGTTTCACAGAGTGCCTATCAAATGCACTTGGTCTGACTCTACCACCACACCACTTAAATTGTTTTGGTCGATGTATTTGAGGGCAATAAGTAGAGCCACAACTTCAATCTATGCCAAGGAGGAAGCTAGTAAAGCTGTTGACAAGGCAATCGGAATGGTCCCAACAGATGTAGGAAATTGCACCGTCCATCGACTATTCGCCAAGAGAGCCATCGACATTAATTTTCAGGTTACCCTCCACCAGAGCTGTCCAAACTTGTGCCAAGGTGAGATTTCCTCTTTATACTGTCTTTTTAGCATGAAAGCGCCATTTTTTAGAATTTTGCTACATAATCCGAGCTGACTCCACAATATCTCTTGCATTTGGTTTGCATTTGATTTGCCTCTTGCGGGGAAAAAGAACGATATTTATGGAAAAGGTCTAGATAATTTTCCCATAACTATTTCTGTGAAAATTAAATAGGATAAAATATTGGATGATAGCAGTAAAGATGAATAGTAAATAACATTGGAATTTTAACATAGAAAACCCTCCAAGGCAAAGGGAGAAATCACAAGACCGTAGTCCACTTCAAATTTCCACTATGCTAAATACTGGGATACTACTTCACCTTAAGGTGGATCTCTCACTATCTTCAATTTGTGGATGTGAACCTCTCGTAAACTGGATAACTCACTCAAAGATAACTCTCTTGAAAGAAGAAGACTATTTTTCAAGTAGGTTACGCTGCTCTAGTCTTATTGCTTTTTGTATGTTCTTCTCCATGGAGGAGGACTCCTATTATAGGAGCAAATGCAATCCCAATTGGAATTATACGATATGAAAATCATGTTGATTTATCTCCTAATCTCTCGTGATTTTTTGGATGTGGGAATATCACTTTGATTTGTTTCCCAATCTCTCTTGATTTTTTGGATTTGAAAGATCATGTTGATTGATCTCTCAATCTCTCTTGATTTTCTTTCCTCCTTTGTTTTTTCTTTTACACTCACTACTACACATATTTTACTCTAGATATACACAATTGCGTTGGCCTCTCCAATTGGGAGTGACCTACTCAACATATCTCCCCCTCACAAGCAATTTAAAGAGGGTGTTAAACCTACAAAAGTTCGACAAGCTTGCATCTTTACTATAGACAGAGATTTTGTCATCATATCTAAGCCTTTACTTATCGGTGTGTATTTTAGCTATAATGCTTTTTCTTCCAACACATCACGTATCCAATGATATCTAATATCAATGTGTTTGGATGTGGAGTGGAAAGTTGCAATTTTACTGAGGTGTATTGCGCTTTGATTATCTAAGTAAAAGATACACGTCTCTTGGTTGTGGTCCACTTCTTGTAAGAACTTATTCATTTACAAGAGTTCTTTACATGCTTCCGTTATCGCAATATACTATGCTTCAGCAGAAGATAGGGCAAGCATTTTTGTAATCGAAATTGCCATGAATTTTCTCCCCCTGCAAAAGTCATTAGGTACCTTGATGTAGGCTTTCTTGAGTCCACAATCCCCTACCATGTCTGCATTTGAAAAACCTTCTAACACGATTTTATCATTACCAAAACTTAAATGGTTATTAGAAGAACCTCAGAGATGCCTGCATATCCATTTGACTGCTGTCTAATGTTCCTTACCGGGATTGGATAAGAACCTGCTTACCACACCAATTGCACAAGTAATATCAGGCCTTGTGCATACCATCATGTACATTAGCTCGGACTTGAGTTTCCCCCATGAAGATCTCCTTAAATGAAGGTATCGGATTTTTGCTACGCTCTCTCAACAACTGGTATCGATTGGAGAACAGTAACAACACGAACAATATCGAATTAATGCAGCGAAATAAAATAATCTCCTCTCTTATGTAAACCTAATAGAAACCGATATAGTAGAGTAAAAGAAATACCAAGCACGCAAACACGAGATGATTTTTTTTACATAGAAAGCCTCATTGGTGTAAGGAGATCAAAAACCATGAGACCAAAATCCACCCAAAAATCTTCACTATCAATAAAATTGGGTGAACAGTGTTCTTCTCTAGTAAATACTAGAGGTACATAGCAGCAAAGACCTCAAGAACATTATTCTTGGCAATACACAAATTTTATAAAGATCAAGGATAAATCTGACCTAAAATGCAGGTTTTGATTAATTCACGAAAAACCCAATATAGGAAGCTTCAAACGAAAATCAAACCATTCAAATTCGAGAAAATTGTGCCACAAATACACTAACAAAATTCCAGCTCAATCGGACCACAAATTAACCTCCGATGCTAGCTTGATGTAAATCAAACTTTGCCTCAAACCCCCAGATTTTTTGTTTTCTCTTTCTCTTGTTACTGCATCCTTTTGTGACTATAACTTCAAAGATAGTGAGAGATCCTATTTCTCCATATGACTTATCATATGGGCTCAAGCCATTTTGGGCTTGCAACTCATTGGGCTTCCTCCACATAGGAGTGAATGCAGCTAACAATGTTAATCTAATCTAGAGGATTGAACATATTCTTTGATAGTATGGAGCGCATGCTTAATTACATTTTTTTTTCTTGTGGGAATTTGCAATGGGGGAAGATGCTGTAGAATTTCTTTAAGTATGGCACAAACTTAGTTTACTTAGGTCCCCACGGAGGAGCATCTTTCTTAAGCATTTGTTGTAGTGACTCACAAATTCTATGATTTTTGGGACAAAATCCCTCATATAAGTAACCATCTCAAGAAATTGTTGACCCTACTTGTGGGAGAGATGTCCATCGGAAATTTCTATAATTCTTCAGTAATATGAGAACCAGGGTAATAGGTGCCATCTTTAAGGTGCATCTCAAGGCATTCAATTTTTTTTTTGAGCAATGATCATCTTCTTCTTGGATAACATAAACCCATGTTTTGGTACCAACTTTGCAAATTGTGCTGGTAATTTACAATGAGAATCATCATCAGGACTATAGAGGAGGATATTGTCAATGTAAGTTTGAACATTAGCCATAATAGATTGGAAAATCCCGCACATGGCCTTCTTAAAAAGTGAGGGAGCTGTCTTAAGACTAAAGAGGAGCACCGTCCAATGGAAGTGCTGATTTAAGATATAAAATTCAGTTTTGTACCTACCTTTAGGGTGAATTCACAATTGCCAAAATCCAACTATAAGATCAAACTTAGAATAAATTTGGCTTGGATAAGGCTGGAAAACAAAGAATTCCAATGTAGCAAAGGGAATTTATCATTTTGTAGGAATTGATTCAGAAGCTAGTAATTGATGGTCAATCTCATTTTTCCTCTATTTAGCTGAGCACGCTTATTCATGTAGAATGTTTCACAAGCCCATTGAGAATCTAAGGGCTCAATTAGTCCTTGGTATTGTAGGTCTGAGCATTCCTTTTATGTTAAAAGCAAGTGTTTTGGATTCATGCCTAAGTGGCCAGCCTTGGTAGGATTGACATTCTCATTTCTCTTAAACGGGAGATGGATGAAAAAGTTAGGATTTTTCCATAGTGGGTGAAGGCATTTTTGAACAAAATCCAAGTGGAATTTGACACGTCTCAAGAAAGTTTTGCAAGATAGGGTCTAAAACATTCGTCTGAATAGTGAAGAATCTTTGGATGTCTACAAATTCCTTGAATTGTCCATTGAACCGTAGCCTGTTGGGCAAAACTCTAAGTGTAGGAATTTGTGTGAGGATATCCCAATCAATGATAATATCCTTATCTGGTGAACTAGAGCCAAGGATTTTAGTAGTAATAGAACACTGGTGGAAGAGTTTAATGGTAATCGTTTGCTTCGAACTCTTGTAGCAAAAGTATCTCCAAAAGTAGAGTTAAAGTACCAGGTTTATGAAGTCCAGTACTTTTATAGAAGTATCTTGGTATGAAAAATAGAAGCACTGGCTTTAGTGTCAACAAAGACAATGACAAAAATAGGTTTGTCATATTTGGATGGATATATTTTAACAAGGAAAGATAGGAGGATAAAAGAAGTATATGCACCAAGTTCTTGGATTGTAGAGGGTTTTGATTTTTCCAAGAACCAGAAGAAAGTTCCTTTTTCAAATTTTTCAGATAGACTTTCAAGATCACTAGTCTGTGAACATGTCTAAATAACATACAATGCGTTTGGTAGGTTCATCTTCAAGAGAGAATACTGATTCAACATTATCGCCCTGGAGTGATACTCTAGTCTCCTTCTCTATTTTCTGAATCAAATGGAAATTTTTCCCATAACTTTTGGACAATCCTTCACAAAATGGCCTTTCTTGTTGCAGATATAGCATCTGTCATATTTTCTTTGCTTTTTAGAAGAACCTCACCTGGAATGTTTTTCCACAAGAATCTCCATTTATGCCTTCTCCTTTTGTGTCCCAAGAAAAAAAATTTGAAGTGCCTTAGCTTCTTGCAACAATATCCACAAGAAGGATCGTCACCGTAGTCTTTTTTCGAATACTCGATTGTTAACTTAGGTTTTTGGTAAGCCTGGTCAAGTTCTCCATTGCTTTGGAGACAACTCTTGAAAGTTTTTCTACAGATGCAAAGATCATCAATGGCAAGATGTATCTTCTGCTGAAGTTCCCAATAAGAACGTGAGTAATTTTTTTTTCTGTTTAGTTTGCAAGGATTTTTCCATAGCTTGTCCAGTTTCTTTTGGAATGGAGGACAAGAATATCTACCTCAAATTTAGGTCAGCTCCAAAAGCATATATTAATTTAAGCATTTCCTGAAATGCTTATTCATATATATTTTTTTTCATAAGGAGTAATATTTTCTCTCAAAGAATTCCTTTCTTCCAAGTTCAAGAACATCTTCTAGCTTACCAATAAAGAAATGATGGATCACACAAATCGTCTAATGGTAACCCATTTGTAGTAGGAATATTATTTGGTCCCAATCAAAGACAATTCTTCACTAATCTTTTAAGCTTCTAGTAAATTTGCTCATGAACTTAATCGGTATATCATATCAACTTTTGACAATAAGTACTCTAGTGTTAAGCCAAGCATGAAACTCCTAAAGTCTTTTTGGCCACTTAGAGTATGGAATGTCATCGAGCGTCAAGTAATATTTTGGGGTTGAAGACTTGTGATCTGAGCTTGAATCACGAAGATTTACTACTACTGGCTTGGATGAATTTGATTGCATTTCCATTTCAAGGGGTTTGCCATAAAGATAGTAGGCCTACGAGACTATGGTGTTTCTGGCTCAGAGGTTGAAGTGTTTCGAGACGAAAAGGAATCTAATTTTGAAGTTGGTTTAGAATGGAAGAGGTATTTTGTTTGGTGGAGTCAATTGTAGAAAAGGTTAAGATTATCTATCGAGTTTGTTCTCACAAAAAAGCTTCAAGTGGATTTGAAACCATATAAGCAAGAGGAGGCCCTTGAAAAGGTTCGAGAGCTAGCTTCTTTTGAAGTGTAACAATATCACTCTGATTTATTTTTGGAGCTTCTTCAATAATCGAAGCAATTGTTGTAGGCTTGGGAGAAATTACTTCCATGGGAGCTAGACTTCATAGCTGGGAAAATGGATCTGAAGGAGGTACAAATTTTCCTTGTAGGAGCTTGATTTGTCTCCTCAACTTTTCCATTTTAGCCATTTGGTTCTCTAGATAATGATGAGAAATGAATCTCCCAAATTTCATTGGCTGCAATTTCTTCTGGAATGTCTCAAGCAATTTGTTTGTGACCAAAGCTATTTGATCAATCTTTTGGTCAACATGATCAAGATAGGTTTGAGTTGTCTTGAGAACATTATTTTGTGCTAAAGCATTTTTTGACTATCAATTTAAAACAGCTTCAATAGTCGTGACTTTCTTTTGTCTCCCATGAATGATCATCAACATCTATGGGGTTTGGAATTTTAGGCATACGATGGAACCGATGTTGAGCATCTGTAAATTTTTCTAATGTTGGGAATGAAGCATTAGAATTAGGTCTTTCCAGAGGTGGAAAGTTTGAAGGTTGAAACATACATACAAATGGGAGAATAAGTGGTGGTTTTGATTTTGGGAAACTTAAGGGTTATGGTGCTTTGGCTAGTTCCAAAAGAAAAGAGTTTTTCTTAGCCAGTTTGTGAATGAATTTGTACAAAGGCAAAACAACCGGTTTGTGCAATGGAGGCTTCTTTTTGCGTGGTTGCTAAGGTGAAAGAGGAGTTTCATAAGTTTAGGAACTAGTGGAAGAGGCTATGGAAATGATGGTCTATAAGAGACCATGAATTGATATTTTCCTCAATCTTCACCAAGAGGTCCTACAGTAGGAACTCCATCAAGGTACCTTTGATAAATCTTATCTTTTGACTATTTCTTTCTTCTTGATAGTCTATCATCTTTCTCGTCATTTGAAGGGTTCATACAAAGAGAGTACCGGCAATCAAAATCCCAAAGGTAGTGTCATGTACGATGGTCCTTATAATAATGAATGGGTTGTCCCTCCTAGTCCTAGACTCAATCATGGGTTTTGAATCCATATGACCATTGTCAGTGCACAACATTGCATCGTAAAAATAGTAGGAAAGATGGAAGAGGCAGTTTCCTTCTTTTTCTTACTAAATTTAATGACAACCATGCCATCTTTTTCCTTAGTGAATTAGGATTGTGTAGATTGGATTGCCCTGGAGTTCTGGTGAATCTTTTCATAATTAGTTACCCAAGTGTTTGGAAGTAACTTAACTAGTTGATCTCATGAAATTTGTCTGGGCATGTGGATATAAGAAGTCTAATCATTATTCACAGAGACAAACTAAGCTTCTTTAAAACCAAGGAAGTTCAAATCAATGGTATGATTCTAGACCCGATAAACCATATGATAATGCAAGGTAGTAGTAATAGAACCTAGAGTTTGAGGAGCTCTAGTAATTTGTAGCTGGACGTTAAGGGCTAAACGAAGTTGTGGATTCAAGAGAGCCATATTGAAATTTGGAAATAGCGTAATAAAATTTGTTCTTCAATTAAGGGTAGTTTGAATAGTACCAATGCAAGCATGTTGGTAATCCAAAAACTGGATGTCTAAGAAAGCCATTTAAGCAACCATGAGTAGCCTTTTTCTTCCATGAAAGGATAAAGCAAGTCCAATAACACCAAAGTAGAGGTGCATATATCCTTGCCATATATATTATCATGAAAAGTCAAAAGGAATTTGGAGGGTGAGAAAGTGTCCTTACTGAGTAATAGGGATAGGATACTGATTAAATTTCAAGGACTAGACATACTCCTTAATCTCCCAAGAAGTATGCTTAATAAGCTGTTTAATATGACGAATATGAGAGAAAGAGGAAGGTTTAGCAAAGGCATAATATGAGTTTATAAGCAGAAGGTAAGTCTTTGAAATTTTACTATCTTCATGAGTTTCTATCTTCATTGAGGTAAAAAACCTCATAAAGATAGTCAATCTTAGAGACAGTAGAAGTGCAAAGCTCTGAAGGAGGGCTAAGAGAGACTAGGGCATTTATAGTAGTAGAAAGTGTTTTGGAGGACGATTTTGACATGTGTATAGAAATTCCCCCTTTCTGCATTAGATAGTCAACTCATAAATAGAAAAGTGTTGAAGAATGCCATGGCTCTAATACTAGGAAATTGGCCTATGTTATGAGCCAAGGAAAATGAAAACAAAACTTGTGGTAAGTATGATATCTCATACACACGACCATTTTGCAGCCTTAGAATAGGCATTACTTATTAGCTGCCACGCAAATGTTTCATAAGAATGCATGGCATTATCTACTCAATGTACACGAATGACATATTATTTCTTAATGCACCTATATCGTCTGGTGTCTTATCAACATACATATATATGAGGATCCATCATCATATATACTCCACCTCCCGAATACTCCTAAGGCATCTCGACACACAAGGCATCTTGACTCTGAAGCATCCAACACTATCCACCCAAAATGCATCTTACCATTCTCATACATAATTTTTTTTTCTTTTTTTTATGCAAGGCATCCTGACTCTCAAGACATCTTAAAGCACCCCTTGACACAGGGCAATGTTGCCACCTTCACATGAACGATGGCATTTTTCTTTTTCAATTTTCAATATTATCATGCAACATGAATGTGCATGAAGATTATCAACATCAACATTTAATAAACTACATCATTTCACTTAACCATCATTGATTGAACATATTCCACATTAACAATTATACATTGCATCATTTTACATAATTATCATTAAATGAACATATTCAACATCAACATTTCATGCATACTTTCCTCAAATATAATAGATATGCATTTATTAAATAATAATGCTAAAACAAAACATGATGGGCTAAGATATCCATAGAATAGAAAGTATGAGAGAAGAAATCCTTTTCTAATTTTTTTAAAATTATTTTTTTGGAAAAAATTCTATTATCAGTAACAGCCATATTGGGTAGCTTGCTATAATCAGTAATGGATAATTGTTATCTTTGGTAACCTGTTATAATCAGCACTCGGTACTATCATCTTTGATAACATGCTATATTCAACACTCGCTAACTACTATCTTCGATAAGTTGCTATAATCAGTAATCGGTAATTGTTATATTCAGTAATTTGCTTGAATGGGTAACTTTCTCATTTCTTACTCTTTTTACACTCTTTTTTCACCAAAATACTACCACTTATCTAATAATTAACTCAAAAAAAATCAATACAAAACTCGGCATGCCATCATCAAAATTCACACAAGTGGGGAATCCAACATTCTATTTCCAAAGTTACTCCAACATGTATAAAGCTCATTTAAAGTAAACATCCATCAAGCAACCGAGTCAAGTACTTATTAGAATAACCTAATTTAGCGCATATAGTTTTCACTTACCTTGAAAATAACTTGTGTAAAATCAAAGCTTTAATTTTCCTTCAAAATAAGACAAAACCGAAGCCAACATTTTTGTCTTAAAATGACAAACCCATTTACGAAGAGTTGAATAAATTAATGAGTTTACCTTGTTCAAACTTGGAAATGAATTCTTAAGACTTTAATAAAAATGCACATGAGATCCTTTGCTTTTATTCTTGGAATTGAAAGCATGAATTGAAAGGAAAATGAAGAGTGAGTAATGAAGTGGGGCATTCTCTTAAAAATTCTCTCTTTTTAAAGTTGAGCACTTACCCTTTGGTAGGGTAAGTATTTAAGAGTGAATTGATGAAGTTGCTCAATTATAATGGTAAAATCATAAGGTCTAAGAGTAGAGAGACTTCTTGTTCTAATCAAAATAGTTCATGTGACCCCTAAGTAAATAACTTAGGCATGTGGTACAATGTGATAAGACAAGAGAAGAGATTTTTAGGAGAGATTCATCTCATTTTGCCAAGTAAAGAGGTGAGCCATGCCTTCTATTAATGAAGTAGAAGTTAATGTAGATGAAATAGATATGACATCAACAAAGGTCAAGCTCAATATTGTTTTAGTTGAAATGCTAAGGAATCAGTACATAAACATGAAAACCAATGTCCATTCTAAAATTTGATAAATCCAAAAAGTATTTTAAACTTGTCAAAACGTTTAGCAATGCTTTCTAAACATAAGTTAATAATTAATTATTGAACTTATCAAAATATTTGGCAAAACTTTCTGAACATAAGTACATAGTTAACTTAATAAGTTTCTAAACCATTGGCAAACATAACAGTCACATTTTCTAAGGTCATATAAAATTTCTCATGCATGTCATTGATTGCAACTGAATACCAATATATTAATAAATATAAGAATTTTTTGGATATTACATTAGTCATTTCTCTAAGAGGATGAGGACTCTATCTATTTGTCCAAGTGCAAAGAGCTACAAACGATTTTGCAGCCGTTGTACTTGTCTCATATGTCTCTTTCTCAAGCTATAGAAGACTTTGTGTTTGGTCCATGTCAACAATGACCAACCATTTCTCTTTCTTTTCTTTTTTTTGTTTAATGATAAGATGAGATGCAAGATAGGTAATAGAAGGAATCACTCAAAGGAAGTTCAGCCTTAAACTCTAATACTAATCTAATGTAAGTGTGAGATAGTTAACATAATGAATAACTCTAAAAAAGTAAACCCAAAGCTCTAATACCAATTTGATGCAATGCAAATAGGGTGATTGCTATTTTGAGTGATAATGAAATGTGTTTTGATGATAGATCAAAGTGGATATGGATGGAAATTGATAGATGAATGTAAATGCTTAATAATATGATCACAACCAAGGCATACATGACACACCACCAGCTAAGGATCAAGATCAAGATTGATGAAGTTCACCACCAAAGCTTATAGAACAAACCACCTATCTAGGATATAGGACTTTAGGATAGGATAAACTCACCACCAAGGCCTACAAGAAAACCACTAAATGAGGAAATAGAATGTGGAGGTGGTATTGATAAATCCTATGTGTATTATCAATAAATGGTATAGGCCAAAATTAGTCAGAATAATTAAATTGATAAATCGTTAAAAAGTTTAGGACTAAGTTAACAAATTATCAAAAAAATATAATTAAATTGGCACAATTAAAGAGTATGATTAAATTGACAAGTTCAAAAGTGTCGGATTGAATTAGCATAATTAAAAAGTTTATAACTAACTTAGCCAATGTACAATATGTTTAGGACTTTTTGGACCATTTTTGCAAAGAAAACCTATTTTCTTCTCTTCATACAACTCTGGCTAGCAACTCATTCCAATCTAGTAGCACATAAGGAACCCATGTAAAACAAAAGAAAGTAGATGTTTATATATAGACAAAAACATGATTCATGAGTTCCCACTTCTCATATTTGATCACAAGATTGCCAGTCTTTCAGAGACATGCTGAAGAGACCAAGTTACCCCCAAGGGATTCTTTGGAATGACATCCAAACAAAATCATAAACCCTTAAATATGAACATCATACATCCTAAGGCAAAAACATCTTTGGGCTTCAATGGTCACTGAATTTTCTTTTCCCCCCAAATTCAAAAAAATGTGCTTGGGCCAAGGCCCAGGGCCCTGACCAGGCGAAGGTCCAGGCGTGCCGGGTCCAGGCATGCACAACCCATTACCCACCCCTAGGCTCTCTCTAACACCCCTTGGGCAATTTACAAATTGTACTCATGCAAATTGATGGGATGATGCAGCGTACAAATTGATACGTGTGAGTAGAAGAATTTTCTAAGGACTCTACACTTATTAACTAGGGAAAGCCCTAAAGAGGTACACCATACTAGGATTGGAGAAAGAAGCCCCAATCTTGAGTCCAAAGATGCCCAGGTGCGGGTCACATTGTTATCGTCAATGGTGATGAGGTAATGCCGCGGTCGAAGTCTAATTTACGGTGGCAGTCGTGGTGAGGTGGCTGAGGTGGTGGTGCTGTGGGTGAGCTGTGGTAGTGTGGTGGCTCTATTTATGAAGAAGTCACTGTTTTTGTTGGAGCTATTACTTAATGAGAGCAACTAAGGTTAATATTATGAAAAATCCCAAATTAATACACCTATAATAAATTTACCATGCATTAGTTTCTTTTAAATTTTACCATCAAATTGTTGAGTTGAATAACACATAAAAGTGAATAGATGCACTAGTTTAGTGTTTTACCCTCTATATGCCATAATGTATCAATTTATGGTTTTTCGTTGTATTAATTAAATTTAATAGAAATGAATATAGGATAAAATTATCGTAAATGTGCCACTTTGGGTTTTTTTGATCAAGAAATTAGTTTGAGCTAAATTCATCATAGCTTATTAGTAGAGCTCAACCAGCAAGCAAGAAGGAAATGGAGATTTCTGTGTACTAATTGTGGATGGGTAACGTACAGTCTAAAAAGATCACTCGTTGTGCTACCCTCTACAAACCAGAAAAAAAAGTAAAATCTCTTAATGAATTCTCATCATTTTAATTGTTCAACACTCTTCGGCTTGAAGAGTAACAAAAGACAAAATATGAAAAAAAAAAAAGTTATAAAAAAAATCAACCCCCATAAGATTGAATGAGTCCACACCACGACCACGAATTCACCGCTGTCGAACATGTGCGCATGAGCATTAGCTCCGGCTAATTGTTGGTAGCGGCAAATGGCGAAACGGTTGTCATGATTTTGTGAAATCCGAGGCGACAAATAGAGAAAGACTTATAAGCATCCGTTTCCATCATTGTGAAGGCGAAGGGGATGGACTTGTAGGTTGCTGTAGTGGCAGAAGTGAGGAGAGGCACAAAGCTACTAGTATTTCTTCTTCTTCTTCTTGTCATAAAACGATTTTTATATATATCATAAAATGGACTTAACCAGCAAAGCCCCAAAATGGGAGTGTCCTTACGAAGCAAAGCCCAAAGGACCTTTTGGGGGGAGGCGGGGAGCTAGTTCTGTGGAAGGCATTTTTTCCTATGAGCCCGCACAGTACAGTCACAGGTTTCGCATTTTTTGGGCAATAACTCAGGCCCACTTATGATAATCTTGATAACAAGGAGGAGCATTCATCAATAAGTGCTTTTGCTTCCCAATTAAACTGTTATTTGTTTCACATAGTGCCTATCAAATCCACTTGGTCTAACTATCACCACACCACTTAAATTGTTCTAATCGATGTATTTGAGGGCAGCAAGTAGAGCGACAATTTCAATCCATGCCAAAGAGGAAGCTGGTAAAGCTGTTGATGAGGCAATCAGAATGGTCTCGATAGATGTAGGAAATTGCACCCTCCATCAACTATTCGCCGAGAGAGCCATCAACATTAATTTTTAGGATACCCTCCTCCAGAGCTGTCCAAACTTGTGCCAAGGTGAGATTTCCTCTTAATCCTGTCTTTTTAGCACAAAAGCCCCATTTTTTAGCATTTTGCTACGTAATCCAAGCTCACTCCATAGTATCTCTTGCATTTGGTTTGCACTTGGTTTGCCTCTTGTGGGGCAAAAGAACGATATTTATGGAGAAGGCCTGGATATTTTTCCCACTACTATTTCTGTGAAAATTGAATAGGATAAAATATTGGATTATAGCGGTGAAGATGAATAGTAAATAACATCGGAATTTTAACGTAGAAAACCCTCCAAGGCAAAGGGAAAAATCACAAGACCATAGTCCACTTCAAACTTCCACTATGATAAATAATGGGATACTACTTCACCTTAAGGTGGATCTCTCACTATTTTCAATTTGTGGATGTGAACCTCTCATAAACTGGATAACTCACTCAAAAATAACTCTCTTGAAAGAAGAAGACTGTTTTTCAAGTAAGTTACGCTATTCTAGTCTTCTTGCTTTTTGTATGTTCTTCTCCGTCGAGGAGGACTCCTAATATTGGAGCAAATGCAATCCCAATTAGAATTATACGATATAAAAATCTTGTTGATTTATCTCCTAATCTCTCGTGATTCTCTGGATGTGGGAATATCACTTTGATTTGTTTCCTAATCTCTCTTGATTTTTTGGATTTGAAAGATTATGTTGATTTATCTCCCGACCTCTCTTGATTTTCTTTCCTCCTTTTTTTTTCTTTTACACACTCACTACTACACATATTCTACTCCAGATATACACAATTGCATTGGCCTCTCCAATTGGGAGTGACCTACTCAACATATCTCCCCCTCACAAGCAATTTGGAGAGGGTGTTAAACGTACAAAAGTTCGACAAAAATGCATCTTCACTGTAGATAGAGATTTTGTCATCATACCTAAGCCTTTTTTATCAGTGTGTATTTTCTTTAGCTATAAGGCTTTTTCTTCCAACACATCACGTATCCAATGATATCTAATATCAATGTGTTTGGATGTGGAGTGGAAAGTTGCATTTTTATTGAGGTGTTTTGCACTTTGACTATCTAAGTAAAAGATATACTTCTCTTGATTGTGGCTCACTTCTTGTAAAAACTTCTTCATCCACAAGAGTTCTTTACATGTTTTTGTTATCGCAATATACTATGCTTCGGTAGAAGATAGGACAATGCATTTTTGTAATCGAAATTGCCATGAAATTGCTCCCCCAGCAAAAGTCATTAGGTACCTCGATGTAGACTTTCTTGAGTCCACAATCCCCTACCATATTTGCATCTGACAAACCTTCTAACACGATTTTATCATTACCAAAACTTATACGGTTATTAGAAGAACCTCGGAGATACCTACATATCCATTTGACTGCTGTCCAATGTTCTTTACCGGGATTGGATAAGAACCTCCTTACCACACTAATTGCATAGGTAATATTAGGCCTTGTGCATACCATCATGTACATTATACTATCAATTGCCGATGCATAAGGAACCTTTTCCATTTCCTTCTGTTCTGTCTCACTTTTTGGGCACTACTCCAAATTGAGCTTGAAGTGATTTGCAAGTGGAGAACAAACTATTTTGGATTTATTCGTGTTGAACTTTCAAGAACTTTATTAATTTTGAGAAAACTAGAGTTTATGGTTCTACTTGTCTCAAAAAATTTCCATGCCAAGAATTTGTTTTGTGGATCCCAAATCCTTCATCGCAAAGGACTTGCTTAATTCCTTCTTTAAGTTGTTGATCTTGCTTTTATCCTGGCCAACATTTGGCATGTCATCAACATAAAGCAAAATAATGAGGAAATTTCCATCAGTAAATTTCTTGACAAACACACAATGATCAATAGTGGTTTTCTTGAACCCATTTTCTTCTATGAACAAATCATCTAAGGGACTCCGATGATCTATAGTTGGACTTTAAAGGCAATGAGCAGGTTGGGATCGACAATGCGATGTTGAAGTTTGGAAAGAGTGTCATAAAGACGGTTCCTACGTTCATTATTGTTTGGATGGTACCAACACAAGTATGCGGGATAGTCGAGAAAGCAAGTGTCGAGCAGAGTAATTTGGGCAACAAGAAGTAAACTTTTTTGCCCGTGGAATGTTAAGGCAAGTCAGATGGCTCCAAAATGAAGATGAGCGTGTCCTTGCAAAGCCCATTGGAGAGGGAACTCAAGAGTCATCTAAAGGGTAACAAATTGTTCTTGTCAAGTGGCTTGAATGGGATGTTTGTTAAGGATGTCCCACATTGGTTGTAGAAGGGGCAGGTGGTCAGTTTATAAGTGTGAGGGAAAGCCTCACCTCTTGAACTAGCTTTTGGGATGAGAGAGGCCCAAGACCACTTAACACTGGTATCAAAGCCCAGGTTTGCCAACAAGTCTAGACTCGAAAAGAGTCACATGGAGATTTACGGGCTGTTGTGTCTCCATTCCAAGCTCGATATGTGAGGGGGAGATTGTTGAGGATGCCAACAAGTTTAAACTTAAGAGTCACACAAGAGAGTTATAGGTTGTCGTGCTTTTGACCCGGGCCCAATGTGTGAGGGGAGATTGTTGAGGATGTCCAACATTGGTTGTGGAAGGGGCAGGTGGTTAGTTTATAAGTATGAGGGAAAGTCTCACCTCTTAAGCTAGCTTTTGGGGTGAGATAGGCCCAAGACCACTTAACATCGGTATCAGAGTCTAGGTTTGCCAACAAGTCTGGACCCAAAAAGAGTCACATGGGAGAGTTACGAGCTGTTACGTTTCCAACCTAGGCCCAATATGTGAGAGGGAAATTGTTGAGGATGCCAATAAGTCTAGACCCAAGAGTCACACAGGAGAGTTACAGGTCGTCGTGCCTCTAACCCAGGCCCGATGTGTGGGGGGAGATTGTTGAAGATGTCCCATATCGGTTGTGGAAGGGGTAGGTGATCAGTTTATAAGTGTGAGGAAAAGCCTAACCTCTTAAGCTAGCTTTTGGGGTGAGGGAAGCCCAAAGCCACCTAACACTAGTATCGGAGCCAATGGTAACAGTTTTTGGGCAAGTAGGCGTTATGATATAACAACGCAAGCCAGTGAAAATGATGTTAGGTTATAAGGATATCTAATTTAAGGGGGAGTAGACTTAACACTAGAGCTCACACATGAGAGGAAGATTGTTAGGATATACATGTAAGTTGTGTTGGAGAAATAGTCCTACATTGAAGAATTGATGTGCTGAAGCAATTAATATATCATAGTTTACTCATAATTCATTGGCTTAAGCTTTTGAATTAAGGTGGGTCTAACTGAATATATTGACGGGCTTAAACTTGAGTTTCCCCCTTGGAGTTCTTCCTAAATGAAGGTATCGGGCTTCTGCTGTGCACTCCTAACAACCGGTATCGATTGGAAAACAGCAACAACTTGAACAATTAAATAAAATAATCTCATCTCTTATGTAAATATAATAGGAACCGATATAGTAGAGTAAAATAAATACCAAGCATGCGAACACAAGATGATTTTTTTTATGTAGAAAGCCTCCTCGATGTGAGAAGATCAAAAATCATGAGACTAGAATCCATCCAAAAATCTTCACCATCAACAAAATTGGGTAAATAATGTTTTTCTCTAGTAAATACTAGAGGTACATAGCAGCTAAGACCTCAAGAATATTATTCTTGGCAATACACATAAATTTCACAAGAGATCAAGGATAAATCTGACCCAAACGTGTCTTTTGATTAATCCATGAAAAACTCGATGTAGAGAACTTCAAACGAAAATCAAACCATTTAGCTTTGAGAAAATTGCACCACGGACACGCTAAAAAAATTTAGCTCAATCGAACCACAAATTAACCTCCGATGTTAGCTTGATGTAAATCAGACTTTGCCCCAAACTCCTAGATTTTTTGTTTTATCTTTCTCTTGTTACTGCGTCTTTTTGCGGCTACAACTTCAAAGATAGTGAAAAATCCTATTTCTCCATATGACTTATCATATGGGCTCAAGCCCTTTTGGGCTTGCAACTCATTGGGCTTTCTCCATATAGTAGTAAACCCAACTAATAATGTTAATCAAGTCTGAAGGATTGAACATATTTTTTGATAGTACAGATAGCATGCTTAATTAGATTTTTTTTCTTGTGGAAGGAATTTTCAATGGGGAAGATGCTGTAGAATTTCTTTAAGTCTGGTACAAACTTAGTTTACTTAGGTCCCCACAAAGGAGCATCTTTCATAAGCATTTGTTGTAGCGACTCACAAATTCTATGATTTTTGGGACAAAATTCCTCAGATAAGTAACTATCTAAAGAAATTGTTGAACCTACTTGTGGGAGAGATGTCCATCGGGAAATTTCTACAACTCTTTAGTAATATGAGAACCAGGGTAATAGGTGCCATCTTTGAGGTGCATCTCAAGGTATTCAATTTTTTTATGAGCAATGATCATCTTCTTCTAGGATAACATAAATCCATGTTTTTGTACCAACTTTGCAAATTGTGCTGGTAATTTACAATGAGAATCATCATCAGGACTATAGTGGAGGATATTTTAATGTAAGTTTGAAAATTAGCCCTAATAGATTGGAAAATCCTACACATGGCTTTCTTAAAATGTGAGAGAGCTGTCTTGAGACTAAAAAGGAGCACCTTCCACTAGAAGTGCTGATTTGAGATATAAAATTCAGTTTTGTACCTAGCTTTAGGGTGAATTCACAATTGCCAAAATCCAACTTTAAGATCAAACGTAGAATAAACTTTGGTTTGGGTAAGGCTGGAAAACAAAGTATTCCAATGTAGCAAAGGGAATTTATCATTTTGTAGGAATTGGTTGAGAAGCCGGTAATTGATGACCAATCTCATTTTTCCTCTACTTAGCTCAGTACGCTTATTCACATAGAATATTTCACAAGCCCATTGAGAATCTGAGGGCTCAATTAGCCCTTGGTATTGTAGGTTTGAGCATTCCTTTTATGCTAAAAGCAAGTGTTTTGGATTCATGCCTAAGTGGCCAGCCTTGGTAGGATTGACATTCTCATTTCTCTTAAATGGGAGATGGATGAAAAAGTCAGGATTTTTCTGTAGTGGGTGAAGACCTTTTTGAACAAAATCCAAGTAGGATTTGACACATCTTAAGAAAGGTTTGCAAGGTAGGGTCTAAAACATTTGTCTGAATAGTGAAGAATCTTTGGATGCCCACAAATTCCTTGAATTGTCCATTGAACCGTAGCCTATTGGGCAAAATTCTAAGTGTAGGAATTTGTGTGAGGATATCCCAACAAATGATAATATCCTTATCTGGTGAACTAGAGCTAAGGATTTTAGTAGTGATAGAACACTAGTGAAAGAATTGAATGGTAATCATTTACTTCAAACTCTTGTAGCAAAAGTATCTCCAAAAGTAGAGTTAAAGTACCGGGTTTATGAAGTCCAGTACTTTTATAGAAGTATCTTGATATGAAAAATAGAAGCCCTGGCTTTAGCATCAACAAAGACAATGACAGAAATAGGTTTGTCATATTTGGATGGATATATTTTAATAAGGAAATATAGGAGGATGGAAGAAGTATATGCACCAAGTTCTTGGATTGTAGAGGGTTTTGATTTTTCGAAGGACCAGAAGAAAATTCCTTTTTCGAATTCTTCAAATAGACTTTCAAGATCACTAGTCTGTGAGCATGTCTAAATAACATACAATGTGTTTGGTAGGTTCATCTTCAGAAGAGAATACTGATTCAACATGATCGCCCTAGAGTGATACTCCAATCTCCTTTTCTATTTTCTGAAGCAAATGGGAATTTTTCCCATAGCTTTTGGACAATCCTTTGCAAAATGGCCTTTCTTGTTGCAGATATAGCATCTGTCATATTTTCTTTGCTTTTCAGAGGAACCTCACATGGAATGTTTTTCCGCAAGAATCGCCATTTATGCCTTCTCTTTTTGTGTCCCAAGAAAAATCTTTTGAAGTGCCTTCACTTCTTGCAACGATATCCACAAGAAGGATCATCACCGTAGTCTATTTTTTGAATACTTTATTGTTAACTCAAGTTTTTGGTAAGCCTGGTCAAGTTCTCCATTGCTTTGGAGACAACTCCTGAAAGCTTTTCTACAGATGTAGAGATCATCAAGGGCAAGATGTATCTTCTGCTGGAGTTCCCAATAAGAATGTGAGTAATTCTTTTCTGTTTAGTTTGCAAGGATTTTTCCATAGCTTGTCCAATTTCTTTTGGAATAGAGGACAAGAATATTTACTTTAGATTTAGGTTAGCTCCAAAAGCATATATTAATTTAAGCATTTCCTGAAACACTTATTCAGATGTTTTTTTCTATAAGAAGTAATATTTTCTCTCAAAGAATTCCTTTCTTCCAAGCTCAAGAAGATCTTCTAGCTTACCAATAAAGAAATGATGGATCACACGGATCATCTAATGGTAACCCATTTGGAGTAGGAATGTTATTTGGTCCCGATCAGAGACAATTCTTCACTAATCTTTTAGGCTTCTAGTAAATTTGCTCACAAACTCGATCAGTATATCATATCAACTTTCGACAATAAGTATTCTAGTGTTAAGCCAAGCATGAACTCCTAAAGTTTTTCTGGCCACTTAGAGTATGGAATGTCATCGAGCGTCAAGTAATATTTTGGGGATGAAGACTTGTGATATGAGCTTGAATCTCAAAGATTTACTACTACTAGCTTGAATGAACTTGATTGCATTTCCACCTCAAGGGGTTTGCCATAAAGATAGTAGGCATACAAGACTATGGTGTTTCTGGCTCAAAGGTTGAAATGTTTCCAAAGGAAAAGGAATCTAATTCTGAAGTTGATTTAGAATGGAAAGAGGTATTTTGTTTGGTGGAGTCAATTGTAGAAATGGTTGAGATTATCTGTCGAGTTTGTTCTCACAAAAAAGCTTCAAGTGGATTTGAAACCATATAAGCAAGAGGAGGCCCTTGAAAAGGTTTGGGAGCTGGCTTCTTTTGTTCTCTTCTATTTCTTTGATGTAGTTTTGAAGTGTAACAATATCACTCTGATTTATTTTTGGAGCTTCTTCAATGATCAAAGCAATTGTTATAGTCTTGGGAGAAATTACTTCCATGGGAGCTAGACTTCATGGCTAGGAAAATGGATATGAAGGAGGCACAAATTTTCCTTCTTGTAGAAGCTTAATTTGTCTCCTCAACTTTTCCATTTCGCCATTTGGTCTTCTAGATAATGATGAGAAGCGAATCTCCCAAATTCCATTTGCTGCAATTTCTTCTAGAATGTCTCAAGCAATTTGTTTGTGACCAAAGCTGTTTGATCAATCTTTTGGTCAACATGATCAAGATGGGTTTGAGTTGTCTTGAGAACATTATTCTGTGCTAAAGCATTTTTTGACAATCGATTTAAAATAGCTTCAACAGTAGTGACTTTCTTTTGTCTCCCATGAATGATCATCAACATTTGTGGGGTTCGAAATTTTAGGCATACGACGGAACCGATGTTGAGCATCTGTAAATTTTTCTAATATTGGGAATGGAGCATTAGAATTAAGTCTTTCCAGAGGTGGAAAGTTTGAAGTTTGAAACATATATACAGATGGGAGAATAAATGGTGGTTCTAATTTTGGGAAACATAAGGGTTATGGTGATTTGGGTAGTTCCAAAAGAAAAGAGTTTTTCTTAGTCAATTTGTAAATGAATTTGTACAAAGGTGAAACAACTGGTTTGTGCAATGGAGGCTTCTTTTTGGGCGGTTACTGAGGTGAAGGAGGAGTTTCACAAGTTTAGGAACTAGTGGAAGATGCTACGGACATGATGGTCTATAAGAGACCATGAATTGATATTTTCCTCCATCTTCACCAAGAGGTCCTATAGTAGGAACTCCATCGAGGTACCTGTGATAAATCTTATCTTTTGACTATTTCTTTCTCCTTGACAGTCTATCATCTTTCTCGTCATTTGAAGGGTTCATACAAAGAGAGCACCAGCAATCAAAATCCCAAAAGTAGTGTCATGTATGATGGTCCTTATCCTAGTCATAAGACTCAATCATGGGTTTTGAATCCGGATGACCATTGTCAATGCACAACATTGCATCATAAAAATAGTAGGAAAGATGGAAGAGGCGGCTTCCTTCTTTTTCTTACTAAATTTAATGACAACCATGCCATCTTTTTCCTTGGTGAATTAGGATTGTGTAGACTTGATTGCCCTGGAGTTCTGGTGAATCTTTTCATAATTAGTTATCCAAGTGTTTGGAATAACTTAGCTAGTTGATCTCATGAAATATGTCTGGGCATGTGGATACAAGAAGTCTAATCATTATTCATAGAGACAAACAAAGCTTCTTTAAAACCAGGGAAGTTGAGCCAATGGTATGATTCTAGACTCAACAAACCATCTAATAATGCAAAGTAGTAGTAATAGAACTTGGAGTTTGAGGAGTTCTAGTAATTTGTAGCTAGACGTTAACAGCCAAAAGGACTTGTGGATTCAAGAGAGCCATATTGAAATTTGGAAACAGCGTAATAAACTTTGTTCTTGAATTAAGGGTAGTTTGAATAGTACCAATGCAAGCATGTTGGTAATCCAAAAACTGGGTGTCTAAGAAAGCCATCTAAGCAACCATGAGTAGCCCTTTCCTTCCATGAAAGGATAAAACAAGTCCAATAACACCAAAGTAGAGGTGCATATATCCTAGCTATATCTATTATCGTGGAAAGTCAAAAGGAATTTGGAGGGTGGGAAAGTGTTCTTGCTGAGTAATGGAGGAAGGATGCTAATTAAATTTCGAGGACTAGACATACTCCTTAAGGAGTATGCTTAATAAGCTGTTTAATATGGTGAATATGAGAGAAAAAGGAAGGTTTAGCAAAGGTAGAATATGGGTTTATAAGCATAAGGTAAGTCTCTGAAATTTTACTATCTTTATGAGGTTACTATTTTCATTGAGGTAAGAAACCTCATAAAGATAGTCACTCTTAGAGACATTAGAAGTGCAGAGCTCTAAAGGAGGGCTAAGAGAGACAAGGGCATTTATAGTAGTAGAAAGGGTTTTAGAGGAGGATTTTGACATGGTATAGAAATTTCCCTTTTCTACATTGGATATTCAACTCATAAAAAGTGTTGAAGAATACCGTGACTCTAATACTAGGAAATTGGCTTATACACACGATCCTTCCACGGCCTTAGCATAGGCACTAATTATTAGCTACCATGCAAATGCTCCATAAGAATGCATGGCATTATCTACTCAATGCACACGAATGACATATAATTTATTAATGCATCTATATCATCCGGTGCTTTGTCAACATGTATATATATGAGGATGCATCATCTTATTTACTCCACCTCCCAAATACTCCCGAGGCATCTCGACTCTGAAACATCCAACACTATTCGCATATAGGGCATCACACCATTCTCATACATAATCTATTTTTTTCTTCGCTTTTTTATGCAGGGCATCTTGACTCCCAAGGCATCTCAAAACACCCCTTGACACAGGGCAACGTCAACACCTTCACATGAACGATGGCATTTTTCTTTTTCAATTTTCTATATTATCATGTAACGTGATATACATGAAGATGATCAACATCAACATTCAATACACTATATCATTTCACTTAACCATCATTGATTGTGCATATTCCACATCAGCAATTATACATTGCATCATTTTATGTAATCATCACTAAATGAACATATTCAACATCAACATTTCATGCATACTTTCCTCAAATATAATCAATATGCATTTATTAAATAATAATGCTAAAAGAAAACATGATGGGGTAAGATATCCATAGAACTAAAAGTATGAGAGAAGAAATCATTTTTTAATTTTTTTAAATTATTTTTTTGAAAAAATTATATTATCAGTAATAGTCATATTGGGTAGCTTACTATAATCGGTAATGGACAATTGTTATCTTTGGTAACCTATTATAATTAGCACTTGGTACTGTCATTTTCGATAACATGCAATATTCGACACTCGCTAACTACTATCTTCGATAAGTTGCTATAATCGATAATCGGTAATTGTTATATTCGGTAACTCACTAGAATGGGTAAATTTCTCATTTCTTACTCTTTTTACACTCTTTTTTTCACCAAATACTACAACTCATCTAAGAATTAACTCAGAAAATCATTAATACAAAACTCGACATGCCATCATCAAAATTCACACAAATGGGGAATCCAACATTCTATTTCCAAAGTTACTCACACATGTTCGTAAAACTCATTTAAAGTAAACATCCATCAAGCAACCGAGTCAAATACTCATTAGAATAACATAACTTAGTGTATATAGTTTTCACTTACCTTGAAAATAACTTGTGTAAAATCAAAGTTTTAATTTTCCTTCAAAATAAGACAAAACCGAAGCCAATATTTTTGTCTTAAAAATGACAAACCCATTTATGAAGAGTTGAAGAAATTATTGAGTTTACCTCGTTCACACTTGGAAATGAACTCTTAAGACTTTAATAAAAATGCACATGAGATTCTTTGCTTTTATTCTTGGAATTAAAAGTATGAATTAAAAGGAAAATGGAGAGTGAGTAATGAAGTGGGGCATTCTCTTAAAAATTCTCTTTTTAAAGTTGAGCACTTACCCTTTGGTAGGGTAAGTATTTAAGAGTGAATTGATGAAGTTGCTCAATTATAATGGTAAAATCATGAGGTCTAAGAGTAGAGAGACTTGTTGTTCTAATTAAAATAGTTCATGTGGCCCCTAAGTAAATAACTTAGGCATGCAGCACAATGTGATAAGTCAAGAGAAGGGATTTTTAGGAGAAATTCATCTCATTTTGCCAAGTAAAGAGGTGATCCGTGCCTTGTATTAATGAAGTAGAATTAATGTAAATGAAATAGGTATGACATCAACAAAGGTCAAGCTCAATATTTCTTCGTTTGAAATGCTAAGGAATCAAGGAATCAGTACCTAAACATGAAAACCAATGTCCATTTCAAAAATTGATAAATCCAAAAAGTATTTTAAACTTGTCAAAATGTTTAGCAATGCGTTCTGAACATAAGTTAATAATTAATTCTTGAACTTATCAAAACATTTGGTAAAACTTTCTGAACATAAGTACATAGTTAACTTAATAAGTTTCTAAAACCCTTTGGCAAACATAACAGTCACATTTTCTAAGGTTGTATAAAATTTCTCATGCATGTAGTTGATTGCAACTGAATTCCAATGTATTAATAAATATAAAAATTTTCTAGATGTTACATTAGTCATTTCTCTAAGAGGATGAGGACCCTATCTATTTGTCCAAGTTCAAAGAGATGCAAACGATTTTGCAGTTGTTGTACTTGTCTCATATCTCTTTCTCAAGCTATAGAAGACTTAGTGTTTGGTCCATGTCAACAATGACCAACCATTTCTCTTTGTTTTTATTTATTTATTTGTAATGTTAAAATGAGATGCAAGATAGGTAATAGAAGGAATCACTCAAAGGAAGTTCGGCCTTAAACTCTGATACTAATCTAATGCAAGTGTGAGATAGTTAACATAATGAATAACTCAACAAGAGTTAACTCAAAGCTCTGATACCAATTTGATGCGATGCAAATGGGGTGATTGCTATTTTGAGTGATAATGAAATGTGTTTTGACGATAGATCAAAGTGGATATGGATGGAAATTGATAGATGAATGTAAATGCTTAATAATATGATCACAACCAAGGCATACATGACACGCCACCAGTTGAGGATCAAGATCAAGATTGACAAAATTTATCACCAAGGCTTATAGAACAAACCACCTATCTAGGATATAGGATTTTAGGATAGGATAAACTCACCACCAAAGCCTGCAAGAAAACCACTAAATGAGGAAATAGAATGTGGAGGTGGTATTGATGAATCCTATGTGTATTATCAATAGATGGTATAGGCTAAAATTAGTCAAAATAATTAAATTGATAAATCGTTCAAAAATTTAGGACTAAGTTAACAAATTATCAAAAAAATTATAATTAAATTGGCACAATTAAAGAGTATGACTAAATTGACAAGTTCAAAAGTGTCGGACTAAATTAGGATAATTTAAAAAGTTTATAACTAACTAAGCCATGAATAATATGTTTAGGACTTCTTGGACCATTTTTGCGAGGAAAACCTATTTTCTTCTCTTCATACAACTCTGGCTAGCAACTCATTCCAATCCAATAGCACATAAGGAACCCATGTAGTCAAAACAAAAGAAAGTAGATGTTTATATATAGACAAAAACATGATTCATGAGTTCCCACTTCTCATATTTGATCACAAGATTGTCAATCTTTCAGAGACATGCTGAAGAGACCAAGTTAGCCCCAAGGGATTCTTTGGAATGACATCCAAACATGATCATAAACCCTTAAATATGAACATCATACATCCTAAGGCCAAAACATCTTTGGGCTCCAATTATTTCGTAAAAAATAAATAATTTGAAAAATATTTTCTTAAAAACGATCACTCGTATCACTTTAAATAATTTGTTAAAAATAAAATATTTTATAATCAACAACAATTTACATCTTAATATTTCCGTAGATGATGAAAAAAATTTCATTCCTTTATTATTATAAGTGATACAAGCAATTATTTTTGGGAAAATATATTTTAAATTATTTATTTTTTGTGAAATAAACGCACCCCTAGCTTTGATTGTGACTAGGAGCATATGGATCCTGTTGCCCCCTTGTATCTAACGTGTCAAAAGCAAAATCATGCTTCAACTGCTGTTTTTTTCCGCATTAAGTCGGCAAAAAATTCAGATAGGAGGGATGGCCGAAACTATGAGATTCCCTGGCTAACAGATGGGAGATTCGGCAACATTCACACCCATATCACAATCTTCCACCAGTTATGCAGGTGGAGCTATTCAGAGCAGTACCTTAAATCTAGCAACCTTTCTCGGAAATGGTGGAAGCAAGATTAACTATAACTCGCTTAATGCCAATTGTCTAAGTTCTAACCATGAGAAGGCCCTGGTTTCTCACTGATAATTATTTTCCTGCTTAGAGAAGGACATCGTCGGTACGTAAGAAAAAAATGCACATTGAAAAGCTAGAGTAATGAAGCGTGTATTCTTGAAAATTTGATATGCAAATGAGAACTCGGGGATCCAGTCATGGAACCTTGAGGGACCAGTGCCATCGCAGTGGTTGTAATCTGAGTTTTTAACCAAAAAAAAAAAGAAAAAAACTTTGGTTATGATGGTTGCACAGGAGATTGGTCCCTCCCGAGGGACCATAACCAAGTCCAAACCCGCAGTGAAAGGCTAGTGACATTCACTGTCAATGTATAAAGATATTGCCAGTCATATCCAGAAGGAGCTTACCTCCCGAGCCTGCTTCCAAAGAAGCCTATGGAAGAATTGGAGAACACTTCAAGTTATTTATGAAATTAGAACATACTGAGCTGCCTCCCTTTCCTCAAAGTTAGCCATATCTCTGACTGAATGGGAAAGGCCATGTCATTCCCCTTACAGTCTTTAGAGATTCAGTAAAGGGATACCATTAAAGAGGGAAGAAAGGAAAAGGCCCAGTTTTCACGGCGTAGCTTCACAATGCCACATCAGCATCGGAAAAATTCCCAAACTGAACCAGAAAAGTTCTTGACTTTCAGTTTGTTTTCAAAACGACGGTTTAGCTTCCCCACTTATAAAGGAGTCAATGCTCCAGTTCTCACACTGCAGTCATAAAATTAGGGTAGTGATGAAAGGGGGGTCATTGAAGGGATGTGAAGGTAAGTCTGTTCAAAGCAATATCAAGATGTCACTATCAAGATGAATCAACTTGTACTGTCATAAAAGTACAGCTCAACTCTGAGGAACCTTCACTGCTTTCTCTAATGTGCCTAAAGTTTCATATATCATCCCCATTTGTGGATGCCCTGGTGACCCCACAAGAAATTCATGCATAATACCATCTATTTGGATCCAGCTATGCCCTGGCTGCTTCTTGACCCCCCTTTCCCTCATGACCCACCTCAGAACTGAGACATCATCCCATTGCCTATCAGCTGCAAATGCATTTGCCAACAACACATAACCAGCAGAGTTTTCAGGGTCGACATCCACAAGCTTTTTCGATACATGCTGAGCGAGTTCTCCCCTGGCATGGAGCAGGCAACCCCCAAGCAAAGCTCCCCAGACAAAGTTATTAGGTTCAAAAGGCATGGAGGCAACAACTTCTAAAGCTTCTTCAATATGACCTACACGTGAAAGGAGATCAACATAACAGGCATAGTGTTCCAAACTGGGAGAGACTGAAATTCGCATCTGCATCTCTGAAAAGATCCTCCGTCCCTCATCCAACAATCCTGAGTGGCTGCATGCACATAAGGCTGCAAGAAATGTGCTAGAATCAGGATGAAGACTGAAATCTTGGATGCTGTAAAATAGCTGCAATGCCTCTTCTCCTTTACCATTCATTGCAAGACCCATGATCATAGCATTGAACGAGACAATATCTTTCTGTATCATCTGATCAAAAATTCCTTTAGCCCCCTCCAGCCTCCCACACTTAGAATACATGTCTATCAATGCAGTCGCTAGAACTTTGTTCGATTGAAGAATGCCTTTGCTGCCTTCCGACCTCAAATAATTGTGAACCCATTTGCCAAGATCCAAATCACCAACCTGAGCACTAGCAGAAAGGACACTGACCATCGTAACTTCATTAGGCTTTTGGTTGCTATCCTCCATCATTTGGTGGAAAATATGCAGGGCCTCAATGGGGCAACCATTTTGCACAAATGCAGTTATCATGAGATTCCAAGGAAGCAATCTTCCAATTCCATGATTAGTTATTTCATTGAATTTTTCCCTACACTTATCTACTCTCGCCAATTTTCCATACGAATGTATAAGAACAATATTGATTGAATCACGTTTAATATCATCAACAGTCACATCTTCAACAATTTTTGACAGAATATTAACCCATCTCTCTAAATGGACGACCTGAATAGTAGAACACGCTGATAAGACGCTTACAAGGATTTCATCTTCAAGCCTCAAATTCTCCTGGACAATGTTAACAAAAAGCTGCAATGCATCGTCAGCCCGACCCAACTGAGCATATCCAGAAATCAAAGAACTCCAAGAGACCAAATTCCTCTGGGGAATTTCATCAAACAGCTTACGGGCGGAAACCAAATCCTTAACCGACTTGGCATAAACAGAAAGAAGGCCGTTGCACACGACAGGATCCTCACAAAAACCACCTTTGAGCACATGGGTGTGAATCTGACTCACTTGACCGGCGCTCGCGCATCGAAAGCACGCCTTGAGAAGGAACGAGAAAGTGAAATCATTAGGCGAGAGCCGGCGCTGCTTCAAGGCTCTGAACAAGGACCAAGCCTTCGGGAACAGGCCCTCCTCGGCGAAGACCCGTATGGTGGCGTTGAAGGGGAAGACGTTGGGGTTCTTCAGTTGTTCGAAAACTCTGAACGCAACGTGAGATGGGTATTGGCCAATGAGACGGGTCGCCACCAGATTGTCCTGATGGGCATCGAGCCTGAAGACCCGGGCGTGGATT
>MU090032.1:33004-46540 GCA_014858505.1 Corymbia citriodora subsp. variegata
GAATAAGGAAAACACCAAAAGCAAACCACCACCACAACCCCCCACCAAAAAAAATTCCTCCTCCTCTTAAGAAAAATTCAAATAATGGTAACTGCGATATATTTACGTTAATTTTTCTGGAGGACATAAAAAATTATAAATTTATATTAGTATAATACATTTACCTTCCATCAATTTTTTGTCAATGATAACTATTAAAATTCTCTCTATTAAAGCCGAAAAATGCACGTTATTGACATTGCACTCATATGGCTAAAATGAAATAAAAATGATGTTGTTTTGACTAAATAATCATTTTGAAAAAAGGATAAATGTGTTACATATCTGCAAGTTGATATTTTTATATTATAAGAATACGCTTAGAGTAAATGTGTCACTATGGATATAGTTTGGAATTTTTTTATAGCTTTTTCCCAAATAATCATGACAAAGGCATATTTTTTTTTTAAACTTAGTCTTAAAAGTTTAGTTAATAATTTGTTGTTAGCATTGCATGCATGAAAGAATGATGCACAATAACCAATACAAAAAATTAAATAACAAAAGTATTTTTTCCTTTATATCTTCGACTGAGATATAAATACTATAAAGTATTGTTAATATAATTTTAGTGAATGGACTATGTCAAGTGTAATTTTGTGAGAGTTTAATATTTTTTTCAAAGACAACTTGGCTTTGTGAAGGGGCTTTGCAGGCCTAAAGGATCTTGGCCAAATGCAAACCCATTTGGTTCGATTTTTTGGAGGACTTTGGCCAAATACAATTACATCTCCAAATGACTATAAAGGCCTTTAGCCCAAAAGAGGTATGGAGCCACTTTGGGAAATTGCATCTTCCAAATGCAAATGGTATTGTTCACGCAATCACTGTTCATCTTTTTCGATGAGCCAATGAGGGTGACGATCACCGGCCAAGGGATCCTCAATGTCAACGACCGGCGCCTGAGGTTGCACAACCGCCGCCCAAGGTCGACGACCCAAGCATTGCCTAAGATCTGGTGACCTTAGGCAATGTTCGCCTGGGTTGCACGCCTAGGTCATGAACCTAGGTGACGAAGGCAACGGTTCTATCACCTGGGTCGCATGCCTGGGGGACAAAGGCAACCGTCGCCTGGGTCACAAACTGTAACATCCTGAAATTTGAGTCCTTTTAGGGAGGAACGAGCGTTAATTTCGTCAATGCATTGTTGGTTGATCTCACTCGGAACTGATCACTCCTGAGATATTGACCTTGAGGGGAAAGGCTAATGAGGACAGAACTCGTGCGACTAAAGAACTTGACTTGGGAAAACGACTCGACCGTGAGAATTGCGTAAGGACGATCCTATAGATATGCAGGCCGATTTCAAGGACAACTAGAAGTCGATTCGCGGACAGAAATAATGGGACGAGGGGTGATTCCATTTACTGTTATCGAATCCGCGAACGGCCCTATATCGATCCTTGGTAATCGTGTACTTTGAAATAAGAATCGATTCTTCGCAATTTCATGTAGTCAAGGATGTCCATGTGTCGAGAAGTCTTGAACGTGAATTAGCACGAGTCGGTTATGTGTGAATCCTCAAAGCCGCCTGTTAGTCTGAGTAGTACCAAAATGGCATTCGGGCGAAATTGATATGGTATGAAAATCCAATATTGGACTTCGAATTTTCGGGAATGTTCGAGAAGGACTTTTGGACGATGCTTCTTAGACAGTCGACACTGCCTGTTGAACCGAGTAATTAGAAAAGGAACTTTCGGACCGAGGAAACGAGCCTACGAGGACGTGGGCCGGGCAAGAACAGTGTGGGCCTCATGCCCAAGGTGGGATAGCCACCATAAAAGGCCCACGGCAAGCAAGTGAGCCCGTTGGGCCAAACCGACCCTTTACCCTTCCGAGCCCATTGTTTAAAACCGAGCCGATTCAAGCCCAATAAATTCCCGAGCCCGTTCCTATTCATTTTCCAGCCCATTTCCTAGGCCCGCCCCTCCATTTTCAGCTCAAGGACAGATTAGGAAATGTGCAAGGTGGAAATGACCAAAATGCCCTTAGATATTTTGAAGAAAAGTCAAAAAGAAGAAAGAGAAGATGAGGTCATTTTCTTGACAAGTGGGGCAAGCATTGAAGGCTTTGATAAGCCTTATCCTTCAGCCTTCACTTCACTCTCTCTCTCCTCTTCATCTTCTCCAAAACCGCACACCTCTCTCCCATGGTTTTCCTTCCTTCCTTCTGTTTTTCAGTTTGACCTTTCACCGAAATCTGAGTTGTTCATTGCCTTCCCGTTGGAATCTCGTCTCGTTCCACCCGCCGTTGTGTTCAGAAGACGAAAACCGTTCAGATAGCATTGGCCGTTTGCCAAACGGAGTCTCCGGCAGTCCCGTACGGCCGCCGAAAGTCGCTGCTCGCCGGACCGTCACTGTTCCGCCTGCAGCAACTTTGTTCCGTTTTTTCACCTGTTTTCCTTCCTTTCTGACCAAACCACCGCCCATCCCAGCCTCAAGTGGTTCCCCCTTGACCCCCAAGTGCTGCCGATCGCTGGCCCGCCGCTCGCCGGAGCTCCGGGCAGCCCGTTCAACTTCGATCAGCTTCTTCCTCCTCCAGCAGTGCAGTTTTCAGTGTTGCAGTGGGTATTCCGAGTTTGTTGCTGCTGTTCCAGCCCCAGGACCACCTTGGATCACTGTGGTAGAGGTC
This sequence comes from Corymbia citriodora subsp. variegata, assembly GCA_014858505.1. Lineage (NCBI taxonomy): Eukaryota > Viridiplantae > Streptophyta > Magnoliopsida > Myrtales > Myrtaceae > Corymbia > Corymbia citriodora. Next base: position 35,675 of record MU090032.1, read on the forward strand.
CTCGGGTGTCGGGTTCGTCGCTGCCGCAGCATCCGTGTTACTGGCCCGCTTAACGGGTGAGTTTAGCTCCTAATCCCTATTTAGTGCCTAAACTTGCTTAGGGTTGGGTTAATTAGTGTTAATGCTGGTTTAGGAGGGTTGATTAAGTTGTATTAGCCCTAAGATAGGTGGTTAGATAGATTAGTTTAATTTTGCTTATTAAGCTTAATTGCGCTTAATTTGGGATTAATTGTGTTTATGTGATTAATTAAGCATGATTTGATTAATTGAATTGATTAATTGTTTTAATTAATCTTTTTTTAATTTCTGGATTAAATTTTTTAATTAATTGAATTTCGGAAAAATCACTGTTCATAATTACTGTTCACGATTACTGTTCACGGTACTGTTCATCCGGAAACTAATTTTTGTCTGAATTTGATGTGCTATTGATTGTTATGATTAATTGAAGTGCCGATTGTTAATTATACTCATGATTGATGATGAAATGCGTGATCGAGTGTTGGTTGGATTTGGATTTTGGAATTGTCGAGTGAGATCGCATGACATATTGCGTGGGTTATCTGAAATGGCATGTCGCATGAGCGACGTTGCATTCACGACCAAGCAAAAGCAAAGACAAGAATGAATTGCTTGATGATGTGTTGCATGATCACATTAAGAGAGGGAACCCCGGCGTTGCCGGAAGACCGCCAATCCTTATGGGGTTGTGTCGTGGCCGTTTGGTCGCCTGACTTCGGTCGGATGCCTGACGGGGGACATGTGACGGGACTGCGGTAGTGGGCGGGTCCTATGTTCCTATCAGTTGCGGGACTGCGGTAGTGGGCGGGTCCTGTGCTCCTTCGGGAATGCCGTCAGAGGGAAGGGATGACCCCTGACGTCGCCGTGCCTCGAGGTAAAGAGGACGAAGCTGGTTTAGCCAAGAACCGCCAACTATAAGGTTGTGCCGTTGGCCTAGGAGGGGGCGTTAATAATCAGAGCATGTGTGAGTGTGAGACATGAGAAAGTTGTCTGATATGCTCTGATTATTTGCATGCTCTTAATGTCGTGATGATTTGTGGTATGCACGCATGAGTTGACAGTCGTGCAGGGTGTGGCAATGGCCAGGTGAGATCGCTTGTGACGCGACTCGCATGTGATTGATGAATTGTGTCATCTAACGGCCATGTGCCTTGCTTGTATTGTATGAGATTGAACGTGCAGGGTATGGCATATCGGGTAAGGTTGCATGCGAACCGAATATTGATTGTGGGTTGCCCTGTCTGTTGTTGGCTGTTGTTTGGTTTTGGTTGTGGGTTGTTGGGTTGAGTGAGGGGTGGTTCTGGAGAGATACCCCAAGTTGAGTTGGCGTACTAACCGGGGCTTAGGGGGAAGAACTCACTGAGATTTTATCTCAACCCGTCGTGATAAATATTTTCAGGTCCTTAGAATGGCGTACCTGCAGTGGAGAATCCTGCCCCCGCTTCTCCAGTGATCGACTCGACGGAGCTTGAGTCCGATGGGTCCGAGTGACCATGGTGTTGAACCCGAGGGTTCTTTGTGTACTGTTGGATTAGCCTAGTTCTTTTGGGTTCGCTTAAAGGATGGATCAGCCCTTTTGTCGGGCTTGTAATTCGGAAACGATCCTCCTTTGGTTAATCCAGTAATTTGAATAAATGAGTAGTTGCTGTTGTTCTGGGTGTTCATCCCTCTATCCCTGTTTGATTGTTTGTTGGTCTAGGGATGGTTCATCTTCCGCTTGCGCTTAACGAAAGATAAAATGAATGGTCGTCGACGGGTCCTGGGACGTCGCTTTCAATTGACCAAGAGAAGGGGTTGTCGCGTGCTCGGGGTTCGGGGCGTAACACAAACCCAAGCAACCCAGGCGACGGCCCGTCGCCTGGGGGCGCTAGCATTGGCAACCCAACGAACGGTCGCTTGGGTCACGTGACCCAAGTGAGGCTATCCAGCGGCCAATTTTGGCTGCCGGTGAATAGATTAAAAAAAAAATCTTTACAAAATTTTTTTAATAAAAAATTTAGTAAAAGTGCTTTACAAAATGTAATATTTACCAAATGGCATTTAGGTCAAAATTGTTTCGCAATGCAATGAAAAATTTCAATTTATCAAACGGTATTTGCATTTCAGAAAACTCCTTTAACCTAAAGATATTTGCATTTTTCTAAGAATATTTGCCTAAAGCCGAATCAAACGGGCCCATATGTTACCTTGAAAAATTTAAATAATTGACTTTTCAAGGCATCGGTTTTGCTTTTCCTATGATATGAGGAAAAAGTTTGACATAATACATTGGCAACATATGATATTATATTTACAATAACATTATGGAAACATTGATAACTATCTTAATTGTCAATTTGTTAACATCATATATAAACCTATAGAATTGAGCAGTTTTATGTGTTGATGAATCTGTATTGCAATACTATCATTATTATTTGACCGGCATAGTGTTACACTAATGTATTACAAGAACATATAATAATGACCTCGTTAATTATGCATTACATAAGTATATATTGATGCACGTATGAATCGAAAGATGTCATACTCATATCAATGTCAATGATACAGCCCAAGTTATTAAGGAGAAGAGATTTTCTTTTTTTACATTGAGAAACATGGACGAATTGATACGAATCAAAACTGAAATATATGTTCATTGAATATATAATAACCCAACATATTCAAATATTAAATAAATCAGTAATGATTAAGATTACTCGTAATTAATATATGTTCATTGAATATACAACAAAAACACACACACACACACACACACACACACACACATATATATATATATATATATATATATGTATCTTTTGAAAAAGCGTATGAGGGGGTGGAATTAGCTAGGTAGCTGGGCTGGCGCCCCATTCTAATAGTGTAAATCCGCATTGGATGCGGGGAACCGTGGAGCATCGAGTATCCATACCCTACGCCATGCCCATCTTGTATCACCGTTCACACATTAGGTAGAAATAGCACGACGAAACTTCATTAGCAAAGTAAAATTTTTGCCTCCCCTTGAGGTCGCCATGGCCATCATTATTTTAGCTATTTTTACATGATTAATGACTGGTGCAAAACATTCATTCCTTAACATGACCATTTGTAGTTTCCACACTTGGACCTCTGATGAATTTAATTTTCTTTTTACTAAAGGTGAAATGCTAATTTCATAATTAAATTTTGGTGTCATAACAACAAATGAAACTTTGCAAAATAAATTTAAAGTACTTCTTATGTTGATGTATCAGACGTTGTTTTCCTACATGTCATGATAAGAACTGCTAATTACATTTTTAAGTATAATACGTTGAAAATTTCGGCCCCTTCCCTTCGCCAGAATTTTGGCTTCGTCACAGTAGTACCGCGTTTGTGTATAGACTGTAGCTATAATTACGGTGGTACGTGACACCTTTTTAAGGTGTACTTCTATCTGAATCTCTTCCCTTAACGAATACGACCTCATGAACTTTTTGCTTGAATGAGATCGATTTAACAAACTGGACGCAATAATGAGCTGAGGCAGCAACGAGAAGACCATAATTAAAGGGAAGCAAAGTAGTGTGTAATCAATACATATCATAGTGCTGGGAAGATACATGGCAACAAACATTGAATAAAAAACAGAATCCCAACAGACATCCTAATCAACAAACATGCCGATAAATTCTAATAACAAACACGCTGAGGCACCCGATCGATCAATGGTAAAAGAAATCTTCATGGGCTTGTGGCTGGAGGTGGGGTGAGGAAAGGAATAGAGGGAATTTTCGGGAGAGAAGTAGGGATGCTTGGCATCGGCAGCAAGGTGGTCGGCACGGTTGGCGAGCTTGGAAGCGGCGGCAAAGTAGTCTTGGGCAGCGTCGGCTGGGTGGCAGGCAACGTCGGCAATGTGGGCTGAGGCAAGGTCGTCGGGATGGCAGGCATAGGTGGTATGGCAACCTTAGGCAATGTTGGCATGGCAGGCAATGGAGGTAGAGACCCCGGTTTCGGTAAAGTTGGTATGGTGGGAAGAGTCAATATGGATGGCTGTTGACACTGAAATTTTGGCGATTTGTTTTAGTATTTATTAATTGCATTGAAAAATTAGGGATTAATTTCTAACCCCTTAACAAAAAATTTCGTTAAAATTGCATCGGGTATAGACATTAGAAGCATTTGCATCACTAGTTTTAAGTTTATCATAAAAAAAAATTAAAAATTAAAAATTAAAAAAAAAGTTAAAAAAATTAATTAATTAATTAATTTAAAAAAAATCGGAAAAAAGGGGATAGTCGGGCCGGGTTCGGACCTGCCTTAGGCTGGCCCCTTACTCTTTTCCCTTTTCTTTTGGGCACTTGGGCTCGGCCCATTTTTCTTTTTCCCTTTTCTTTCTCGGCCCGGCCCGCTCGGCCTTCTTCTTCCTCTCTCCTTCTCCTCGCGCAGGACAGGCAGCAGCAGAAGCAGAATAAACAATGGAAATGCAGTGCAGGTCAAGGCAGCAGCAGAAAATCAGCAGGGAGGGTTAGGTCGGTCAGCAGACTGACAAAGCAAATCGGACACGCCGGCTGTGAGGAAAAGGGGAACCCAGCGGCTGTTTTCGGGGGGGGGCGGAAGCGAAACCGGGAGGTTCTTCAAAAAAAAAAAATCGAGGGAGAGCCAGGGAGAACAAAGGGAGAAGGGGGGAGGTTCTTCAGAAAAAACCCGAAAGAGAAAAAAAAAGAGAGAAAGAGAAACCGAGAACGGAGAGAGGAAAGGAGTGGGGAAGTGAGAACGAACCGAGAGCCCGAGAGAGAGGGGGCCGGAGGAAAGGGGTGAGCGGGTCGTGAAAGTTTCCTCAGAGAAAGATCCGAAAAAAAAAACCGGGAGAAAAGAGAGAGACCGGGAGAGAGCACTGTGACAGAAAAAGGCAAAACCGAGAAAAAAAAAAAAGAACCAGTGAGGAGAATCGAGAGACGAGGCAGAACCGGAGGAAGAAAGAATCCTCGAGGAGCAGTTTGCTGTCGCCAGAAGCCCGCCCGCCGCCGTCGTCCGCCGCAGCTCGTCCCTCGAACGAGGTACGTCTCCCTAAACCTCGGTCGTTCTATTCTTCGGGAGAATATCGGGCCGGAGCTCGCGGCCGACCGGCTCGCGCAAGCTCCGGCCCTCGTCGTCCTTGCATTTAGCTTCCATTTTCCTTGTATTACACGTCTGAAGACTCCTAGAGCATGTTCGGGGCTCGGTTAAGCCGGAAACCTTTGATTTTGGTAGTGCCCGTCAACTGTTCGATGAAATGTCTCAATGAGGAAACCGAACCAACCCCTCGACCGGAGCCCGGCTCTCGGTTTCTTTTGCGTCGTTCGGAGTTTTATTTTTGTCACGCATCGTTTCAGTCACTTTCCCAGCTTTTCGGTAGGTCATTCCGCGCCATTTGGGGTAAACCGAGACACGCACTTCGCCGGAGTCAATCCGGTGACTCTCGGACGCCAGCCGGTTGACGGCCGGCGGTGCTCGGTGCCCGTCGGACGGAACGACCGGCGCCTGGCGACCTCCTCGGGATGGGTAGGCCTCGCGGCGGCGTTGGAGTTGGTCTGGCGAAGCGGCTGCAGGCACGCTCGGAAAGGGGGGACGTCGTGCGTGCAGAAGGAAAGCAGGAGGGAGAAGACCAGAAAAAAAATGATAAAGAAAGAGAGAAAAAAAAGAATAAAAAGAAAAAGACAGAAGAGAGAAGATGAGGGGTGTCGGGCGTGCATGGGGGGAGTAATTTGCATGCAGGAAAAGATTAAAAAAAAAAAGAGAAAACATTAAAAAGGGGAAAAGGGGAAAAAGAAATAAAAAATAGAAAAATCAGAAAAACAAAGAAAAGGCCGAAAATAAAAAATAGGGGCTGGGCTGAGAGAGAATCGAGCGGGCCTACGCCTGGCATGGGCCGAATTTGGTTGGGCTGGGACTAAAATTCGAGTGGGCTATTTTCCTTTTTTTTTAAAATCTTTTCTCCGTGGGCCGATTGAGATTAATTCAAGATGGGCTTTAGTATAGTTTTTTTTAGCCCAATTCGGACCATTAAGGTCTGGATTGGTTTAGTAGGGCCGAGTCTTTTACCCGGTCCGAATTATCTTTTTAATAATAAAAAAAATATAAAAAATTCAAAAATTGAGAAAATCATAAAAAACATGAAAAAAATATAAAAAAATCACAAAAAATTTTCGGAATTTCAGAAAATTCATGGAAAATTCAGAAACCTAAAAAGTTATGAAAAATTTCGAAAAAAAAATGTTTTTTTATTATTTATTTATTAAAAAATCAAAAAATATTAAAATATCGAAAATTCCAAAAAAAAAATTCAAAAATCCCAAAAACTCCTAGTTTGTTTTAGAGTTTCCCAAAAAGCTCTAAAATAATTCTTGGACCATTTTCTCTTTTAAAAAAAAATGTCGGAAAATCATCAGTCTAAAATTGTGCTCAAGACTGAGCAAGCCCTTACGGCTTTACTTTAGGGTTTTAAGTATCCTAGGATATAATTGCCCTTGAATGCATGCTTATGATGCGATGATTATGATTTGCCCTTAGTTTAATTATGATTTAATTTCGCCTGCAATTTATTTAATGCTTTCTTTAATTGCTGATTGCTATTTTGATGATTGCGCACCCGCATGATCACCTCATATGTTAGTGGTTAATTCTAAAATCAATCCAAACTGCCTGACAAAATTCCTTTTTGAAATGAACAAGATTAGGTACCGAAAGGGCACTAATTGGTTAATTAGTGTAATCAAGTCCCCGAACCTAGAATCTCTGATTACGTAGAAAGTGAGGCCCACTCCCATGCCTCGCTTGGTTTCTAGCCGACCCCAATAGGCTAGTGGCGACTCCTCATTTGAAGATTTTCATGAACACCCAACGTCGTGCGGGGTATGGGCTTGGGAGAGCCCATGTCTAATGAGGGTTCTAGACCCACCCTTTGGACAATATCCCTAAACCTATTTATTTATTTGGATATTCCTTTCCCCTATCCGAGACGGAAAAAATAGGTCGCGATAATGGCATGGTTGCTTGTAGCAGATGACGAGCTCCGAAACTCATGTTCAAGCTAGAGAAAACAAGGGCAATAAAAAGTACAATGCTTTTTGAGGGAGAAGCCATATTGGTAAAGTAGACAATAGATGTTACGTTGTGAGATAAGTTCAAAGACTTGAAATTGAGGAGCTGACAGGAAGGGGGTTGGAGTTTATATAGCAAGAAGTGTTGGGTAGAATTAGGGTTGTGATGATAAGTTGGTGACTTGCCGTCGGATACAGTTGGGAAAGAATTAGAAGATGATCTCTCGATTGGTTCTTTAGTTAGTTCATCTCCTAATCTCAAATCTTCCACCGGCAAAAAGAAAGGTCAAACCTGCTTATTGCTGTTTGACCCGCCAGATTACATTATGTTCACGAAGTCAAGCGTCGTTTGAACCTTCATCCTAATGGAAGGTGACTAAATAAACAACTTTGTTTTCGGGAATATTTAAATAAATAACTTGCTTCCCCTTTAAGTAAAGTGATTATTTAGGGTATCAACTGGCTTTTTGATTTTTTAAACAAATGGAGCTGGGGATTTCATGTGTGGTGTCATGGGGTCCACCGTACTTTGCGGATCGTGAGAACTATTTTTTAATAGCAGTTTTTTGGCATTTACCCGCACTTATTAAAATTTGCCGGGAAAAAAATTCCGTACTTAAGAAACGTACGGCGCATTTGGTTCAGCTTTGCAAATGAGCTTTTAAGTCTAATGCAAATACTGAAAGCCCAAAGCCTTCGGGAAATGCAATTGTGTTTGGTAAAATTTAGTTGCAAATGGACTTTGAGTTAAATTGTGTTTAATAAAAAAAACTTTTGTAATAGGCTTTAAGGGTATAATGTACATATACATATATGTATATATATCTTTTTTTTAAAAATGAACTAAACCCTTTGGTGGACCAGTGAAAGGTTACGGTCGCTGACAAGCCAGATTTGGCACCGACAGCCATCGGGCAACCTCCAATGAGGGTCGCATGACCTAGTCGAGGGCCACCAGAGGTTGCCCGAGAGTGCCTAGGTCAATCGCCTAGGTCGCACGGTGCCTGGGTCAAGCAACCTCCAGCGGCCCTCAATTGGGTTGCGCGACCCTCACCAAAGGTCGCCCGACCTCAGGCGACCTCAATTGGTGGCCGTCAATGCCAAATCTAGTTCACCAGCGACCATAGCCCTTCGCCGGTCCACCAAAGGGTTGCCTCATTTTTCAATAAAAAAAATAATAATAACCAAGGGCAAAATCGGAAATATAAAGAATTAGTTATGATAGTTTTGGAAGGAAAAAATCAATTTTAGCATTCGGCCAAATGTTGAAGGCCCAAAGCTAATCCCTACTAGCTTTGAACTTTCTGCATTTTGAAAGCTAGCTTTCAGTTAAAAGCCATGTCCAAAGTCAGCATTTTCCCAAGAGGTTTTCAGGCCTGAAAGCTCATTGGAAATGCTAAACCAAACGTAGCCGTAGACTCATTCGATTATATTTAGCAATTAAAATATTATTCACACGTCGGAGGCGTGCTTGTTTGTGATTTTCATGAAGTAAAAAAGTAATGTTTTAATTTCCCCCCAAAACGTAAAATATCATTCAAATTTAAACAGACTATGAAAATATATATATTTGAATATGTCTGCCAATATTTCTGTTTTGTGAAATTCTCAGACATTTTTATCTAAAAAAATTCAAGGTGAGTCTGAAAATAGATTCTGGTTGAGCAAATAAAAACCAATCCAGACATCTTCATATATGAATTTTTCCCATAGATTAGAAGATCGTGAAAGTTTTATAAATTTCGAAGTTCTCTCTATAGTCTGCGGACTCACAAGATTGATGACAAAGCAGACAAAAATTATCTTCAATTTATACGAATTTGTTTCAAGGTCATCAATCTGCTCATAATCGTCAACCAAACATAAAGCTTCTTTGGTACATTTAGATAAAAGCGGATGAGTCTATGCCAATCCACTTTCAGCTCCTATGTTTCTGACCATCTTCCATCTTCCATCTTCCATCCCTCTGCAATGCTGAATTTTACCACCTCAAGTTATAAACAGAAACTTTTCTGTTAGGGTATATTTTTGTTTAAATTGCATTTAATTTTGCTATCTTAATTTCTTTTCATAATAACCAAACTTTTTTTCTAAAAACTAAGAAGATTAAAGTAATCGATAATTATTAAGGATGTATTTGATAGTCAAGATAAAATTCGTTTATCTTATTCTGCATTTGGTACCTACTCAAAATATAATAAAATTGGATATAAGAGAGATTTAATCCGGATAAAATTATTCCATGAGGGAGGTGATATAAAAGTGGATATGATTTTTAATATGTATAAAAGGAAAAGTTATTTTTCTCGAATAACAAACTTTTCAAATTAATAAAATTAAAATTATATTTCGATATAAATAATATTTGAATTCTAATAAAAGAAATTAAAAATAATAAATATATATATTTGAATTTAATAAAATTTTGTTAGAGAATGACGGAAGTTGAAAAAATAATTTGAAAAGAAAATGATTAAAAAAAGAGAGGAAAAAATAAAATAAAATTGAAGTAGGCAAGAGTGTCATGAGAAATTTTACTATTTCCATTTATGAAACTTTTGGGTTAATGATATGCTGTTTATACCAAATATTATACATGATATGATATGAATTACTACAATTCACTAAATAATAGATAGAATATAGCAAAATCCCTTAATTTCATGTTATGTCTTATCTAGTCCTATTCTGATTAAAAATATAGACAAACAAACGTAGCCTAAATACTTATGATTAGTGGATATTAATTGAATATACAACATATACATTTTGTGAAAGTACATTAGAGGGAAGGACATTAGCGGGTGTAGCTGGGCTAGCGCCCCCATTTTAGTGGGGTAAATGCACCCCGAACGATGCGAGGCCTTGCGAAGCATGGTTTTTTTCTCTTTCATAAAAAGGCAAGAAGGGGCGACCAGTGTCGAATGTAACATCCCGAATTTTCGATAAGCCCGGAAATTGCCCGAAGTGGATTAACGGGTCGAGATTAGGATTGGATTTTGGGAACCGCGCTTCAGGGGTAAATAGGACCAAGTACCCCCTTCTAGAAGCTTGTTTGCTTTTTTTTAAATTTTAGGGTTTTTTTTCCCCTTTTCTCTCTCTTCCTCTCTCCCGCGCGCTCCCTCTCTCTTCCGCACGCTCTCTCTCTCTCTCCCCCTTTTCTCTCTCTTTTCCCACGTTTTCCTCCCCCTGTCGGCAGCCCCACTTGCCCTTATCCTCTTTCCTTCTTATCCCTTTGACCGGTTCTCTCTCTCTCTCTCCTCCCCTTCCCCCCATGCACGATCGACGCTCCCCTCTCCCCTGCAACTTCTTCTTCTCCTTCTTCTTTCTGCTGTCTTCTCCGGCCGAAGCTGCTGCTGCTGATCTGCTTCTCCGCCGGCGAGACCAGCCACCACCCATCACCACCGCAGCTCCGCCGTCCCACTAGCTTGTCTTCCGGTCGTCGGTGAGTCGCCGTCCGCCGACCTTGAGCCGAACCAGCCCGCCCAGCTTCTGCCCTTCTCTCTTCCTCTTCTGCCGAGCTGCTGTCCTGCTCCAGATCTGGTCGCGCCGCCGCCGCTGCAACGCCGGCCGCCTTGCCAGACGCCGGACCGCCGCCGCGAGCCACCGCCCTGCTGTTTTCCGTCGATGCTCTCTCTCTCTTTTTCACCCTCGGTTCTGGTTCGGACCGAGCCGACCCAGCCTCGCCCAAGCTCCGCCACCTTGCTGCCGTCCTCCGCCGCTGCCCAGTCGCCGTCCAGCCGGTCGCCGGGTCGCTGCCGGCCTCATCTGTCGTCGCCTTGCTCTCTCTCTTCCC
>MU090033.1:0-50276 GCA_014858505.1 Corymbia citriodora subsp. variegata
ATCATAGGATTCAGAAAAGGAAAACTGGTTATAACAGGATTGGGTATAGGATTTAAGTCTAGACTCTACCCATCCTAGACTTGATCACTCCTAATAAAGATAAGATCAATGGGAGTCCTACACAGTTTTCCTACCAATCTTTAATATTTAACCTAATTAGCCACAAATTCTTCCAAGCCGATGATCCAAAACTTTTATCGTAAGATTTTAATCGATCATGCCTCATCATTTTAATATGTAAACTTTAATGGAAGTAGTTTCTCATTCCCAACATCTAAATTCTATTTTCACATGAAAAAACATGTATAATGTGAGATTCAAATTAGAATTTAAATAACTAATGGTTTCTAGTCTAGAAGAAATACTCACCAAAATTTCCCAGGAATTAAAGTAAAGAAAAAAAGGAAGGGAGGTCAGCTCCCAAGTTTAGATAGTTAGGCTGCCAAAGCCAACTTCGAATAGAAATTGAGATGAAAAAGTCAAGTTGGGCAACTAGACCATTTTCAAAAGAATGTAATAAGACGGGTTAATATTATCAAAAATTTTATATCGATACATTTATTATAACCAAAAATCATAAATTAATACATCTATAAAAAATTTATCCAAATTAACTTTTTCACCATTAAAAGTCACAAACTGGTATATTTTTTATACATTTAACTTTTATTAGTATCTTTTATATTTGATTAATACTACGAAAAATCATAAAATGACGGAGGATAAAACTCATCAATTGCTACATATCATCGAAATTAGAAATTTGAATGTAAAATTTAACGTAAACTAACGTAAGGTAAATTTGTCACGAATATACTAATTTGAGATTTTTTATAGTTAAAAAATAATTTGAGGTAAATTTACTATAGATTTACCGATATAAAAATTGTTTGTCTTTGGTAATTATTCATGGAGGGACTATAGCATTTGATGGAGATTCGCCGGATGCTCAAAGAGTCCTTGACACTTTATTGAAATCTAAGAGACACCAATCCATTAATATTGTGAACATGTATAGGCTTTTAGCTACCTACACAACTTTATTAAGAGAAACTAAAGGTCCACGAATGACGCCTTTTTATTTTTTTCATTTTTTTTGTATAGAAATTATAATTATACTCATCATTTATTTGTCAAAACCTAACTTTAATAGTCTTAAAGAAAACCCGATGATTGCATTGATTGATAACACCTCGTTAACAATTTAATGACCCTCTTTCCCATTCTCTTCAAACACCAGATCTTTGCGTCTCTCTCCTTCCCTAACAAGTACCGACCACACACGACCTCAATCGTAGCTCTGATGCTGCTACTGCTGCTGCGGCTGCTCTCTCTCTCTCTAAAACGCAGAGGAGGAGGAGTAGGAAGACAGAATAAAGTAAGGTCAAGAGTTTTACCGGGGTAGAGTTAAGTTGCTTTTTGGCCATCGTGGATCACGTTGCAAATATTGAAGGTTCGTATCATATCAAATTCATGATGCATCCAAACGGTATGGCTTTGTACATTGTGGATAGTGTTGCAATTATTGAAGCTTCTTGTTTTTCAGCCTCACGATGAGGGACCAACTCCACTGTACTATCCTCTCTCTCTCTCTCTCTAAACGTCGTCCCGTCTGGCTTCGACTTAATATGTGCAAAGCCATATATGATTGTATGTTTGATCCCAAATTCGTACAAGTTATTTTACGTATAACAGCAACAAATATTCTGAAAAAAGCAACCTCTAAATTCCGTGGATTATCCTAACAAAAAAAACATATTCGGTCAATCACCCAAAACAAAACCTGCTTTAAATGATGGGAAGACATACTTATAAATATAGTCTGAAAATTTAAATAACCTGATATAATCAAATAGTCATCATACACATATAGTTGTTGTAGCGTCGCAAAAGGAATTGTTATTCTATCAATAATGGGCCTAACAAAAATTTCTAGTTAGAAAGGTATATTATATATTACATATGTAGCCATAATATTCAATTATTATATTGAAAAACAGATAATACAAGAAAATTAATTGTAAGATATCGATTAAGGAAAGAAATTAAAAGAACCTCTGGCTCCTATGTAAAACATCTCCATGCACCATTGCTGAGGATAAAGATGTCATCTCGTTCATCCACTTTGTTTCTTTGTCAAAACCATTTGGATCTCGTCTCAACTTCTTCATTCTTAGTATAGCTTTGATGGGCTTGAGAAAAACCAAGAACTATAATTACCAAGTGCAAAACATAATTTGAGTTGAGAAGCTGTCGTTGTTATTGACGTAATTTTGAGTAACATCTATAAATGCAATTATAGTCGAGTGGATACATTTTATTATTAACAAGGGCATCGTCACTCATAGGAGAATTCTTACATCTTGGGTTTCACATAAAGCAAAAGATGTTATTTGCGGACAGGAACCACTCCAAATGTTCGCTCCCTTGATTCAAGGAATTCGAAGAGAACGGTGGAGAAAGATTTTCCTGTGGGGGCTCACAAGATACTTTCCTCCGGAAAGTGGGAGGAAAGAGGGGGGAAATGCAAAACGAGTTCCTTCTTCCCTTAAATGACGAGTTTTTGTTTTCCTTAAAGAACAAGTTTAGTGAGCCCATAACGTAACGCATTTTCTGGACTCTTGGTCATTTCGAGATGGGACACGTTATACATGTCTGAATTGCCGGGAAGGATAGAAGACGGTGAGGACGCAAATTGAATGGGGAGATGGGAAATGTGATAAGATGCCTGAACAAGATTGGTCGAAGCTCCTACAACGTCAACAAAGCTGTCACCCCAACTTTCGGTGAAGGATAGAGAGGATGCAGAGTGACCGCAAGATGAGAAATTTTACGGATGTCCAAATTTGATGGGTTGAGGTTCCGAAATTAAAAAGAAAAGAAAAAATGAAAATAAAAAGAAAAATAAAGTAAAAAAAATTCGAATCTTTTAGAAAATAAAAAAATAAAACAAGAAACAGGTGGGGACTTGTAGGAATGTGAGATAAGAGAGTATAGAAAACATTTTTTCCCATTTTAAAAGACTTTCAAAATATTTTTCCTACTATATTTATTTTTTGTGAAATGCGTCAGAAAATTGAAAACATATTTTTCTATAAGTTCATTTTTTTTTTTTTGGAATGAACAAACCTTCAGTACAATAATGCTTTCTCCTGCCGTACGATATAGCCACCATCTGATTTGGCCAAAATGCTATTCTTGTGAAGGGTTTGTAATATTATCCTTGTACAAGCATCTCTCAAGTAATAAGTTTGCAAATGGCCCTAGCAATGTAAGAGGATAACTTCGGGAAAATGTCATTACAAGTTCCTTTTTTATTTTTTAATCTAATTTAATTAATGGAACATGTCTAGGTTTTGAGCTACATATACAACTCCATTGAGGGAAATTGAAGGTTCATGGAAGATGCCTCTTACATTTTTGGTATAGAAGTTACTAATTGTAATCATCATTTATTTCTCAAAACTGCACTTTAATAGTTCTAGGGAATATCCAATTTCATCTTATTGATTATACCTCATTAACCGATCTAATGAATATGAAGTGTATTTCTATATAATTATGTGCATGTTTAAGGGGATCATTACCCACATATCAATGTTGCATGCACTCGATAATGTTTGCTTATTTCATGGATTATATGGATCTCTCGATCTCTCTATTTAATCTCTCTTTGATAATAACTTCCACATGATGACACTTTTTCAGATTCTCTGCAAAAATGAGTGACACAACAATTCACAAAGCTGACGCTTCTCCTTGCCATACTTCAAGTCCTTACGCGTCTTCCCTACCCTCTCCCTGACACGTCCACCATCGTAGCTTTGATGCTGCTCGCTCCCTCTGTCTGTCTCTGTCTCCCTCTCCCTCTCTGAAGCGCGGAGGAGGATGAAGACACAACAAACTAAGGTTAAGAGTTAACCAAGGTGGAGTTAAGTTTTGTCTTTGGGTCGTCGGTCATTCGACAATTATTAAAGCTTCATGTTACGTCAATCTTATCCATGCTGTAAATGGGTGGTACGACTTTGATGCATAGTGAGTCACGTTGCAAAGATATTTTCCTCGAAAAAGTGGGAGGGAAGAGAGGGGAAATGCAAAATGCAAAATGAGTTCCTCCTTCCCTCAAATGACGAGCTCAATGGACCCATAGTCATTGCATTTTCTAGACTCTTAGTCATTTCGAGATGGGACGTGACAAACGTCTAAGTTATGGGAAGGAAAGAAGACAAGACAGTGACAACGCAGATTGAACGGGGGAGATTAGAAATGTGGATAGATGTTTGAACAAGATTGGTCGAAGCTCCAAAAGCGTCAACGAAGCAGTCACCAACAACTTTCGGTGAAGGATAGAAAGGACGCATGGTGACTATGATAGAGATGTCCGAATTTGATGGGTTGAGGTCCCAAAATTATCTGCGGAGGTGTCGGCAACACCTAAGGTGAAAGACAGAAGTCAGTGAAGGATGGAAGTATAGTGAATGGGAGATGGGAAATGTGATGGACATTCGAAAGAGACGGGTTGAAGCTCCAAAAATATCTATGAAGTCGTCGGCAACACTTTCATTTTGCAATGGATCCTCGACCATCTGAAAATGTTCTAATGGCTATTCATGAACCCGAATAGATTCTAGTTAGGATGGCCAATGGGCTGTGTCGGTTTGACCTGTGCTCTTAGGCCACATGCGCCCCAAGAAAAAAAGGGGCAGGCGTCGAGCACTTCGGTGTCAATTGCTGGTGAGGTGAATGAATATCTCAGCAAGGATGATGGAAATTACATTTAAAAAACTTGAGGAAGACAATGTCAACAGCAATGGAAGGCCAAACCGTTGTGTTTTCCTATTCTTTCCATGGTGAACGTAACATGCTCACTTTATCAGACCGATTATTAGAAACGGTAGGCAAAGATTGAGTAATTAAAATATGAAAAATGTCTATCGCCTGCATCTCTTGGCTCGTTCTCAATGCGCATAGGTTGTCTATGCCTACATTTTAAAATATGCTTGACCTTAAAGAACCCAAATTTATTTTTTGAAAAAAAAAAGTCTACAAAGTCTCGTGCTCTACCGCCATTCCTTTGTAAATATGAGATCTGTCTAACTGTCCTCCATTGTCATTCTCTATGGAAGCTTATCATTGGCCTTTAATTTGTTGTTATGACTTAACTATTGTAATTTCGCATGGATTGCAATTTCGCGTGCTAGAATATTAAACAAAATTCATACAAGAGAAGGATTTTGTTTTCTATAATTAGTTGCGACATCATTATACACCCAATGAAAGCCAAACAACATAATCAAGAAATATTTGTTTTTCCCCATAATGTATCTTCTCGGAACATGTCATCAACATTTCATGGACTTCCTTGGGAGAACTACCCATAATTTCTTCAATGTGTCTGTTCAATTTGTTTTATCTTGACAAGAAAGAAATGGACCGGTAACCTCAAGAGCCAAAGAAATCATTTCTAGAGTTGAAATGGCATGCTCCGACAAGCTGTCATGACCATTTGTAAGCGAGTCTCTGTTTAGGGCATGTCTTTTCAAAAGTTGAAAGGCTTGATCAAAACCAAATAATAGTTCCTCGTTAGTTGCTTGAACCTCTAATTTTATGCCACATGCGAAACGCAACAAGAGTGATGCAACACTGTGTCTAAGGTCTCATCGTTCAAATATTCTTTTTCAGCATTTGAGCTCAAACCCAAAAACAAAAATGAATGCCGATACTTCGTAGCTTTTTATCAAGGATTCCGTGATCTTTTATCAATATGATATTATATTTCATCAAAAGCTTGATAAATCTTTAACTTAACCTGTATTTTTTTACGTGGAATTTGTAAAGCTTGGCTCCATTTCGTCTTTTGTCGATGCAAGTAATCTGCCCATGCTCTCATGTATCGTGTAAGGCTTCGTCTACCGAAAGCAGTCGTGGCCTCCAAAGTTGTTCTAAGTAGGAGAAGTTGAGATTCAAGTGCAGAATCCGACGTGATTGTTAGCCACTACAAACTGTGAATGACATTATCGGCAACAATATATGCAGGTGCTAATAAATAAATAAAAATCGAGAAATATACACATGTCAATTGCTTGAATATTCTAATAAATGAATAACTTGATTGTAGTTATATTTTTCTTTTAAGTTGCAGTTCTCTTATGTATTCATATTTCGGCTTGTCATCTGATCATCTTTCCACGACATCTGCGAAATCTCCAAATGAGAAAGTTCCTCCATCTGAGTACGCTTGATTGAAAACAAATGGACCATTCCACCATTTCTATTGTATTGAAATTGACTTCAGTCCCCACCAGCCAAAAATTACGAGAGCTATGCTTGGCTCTAGCATATCCGCGGCAGCCGGAGTCCGGATTTTGATTCGGATAATGCACTCCAATTCCAATCTCTTCACGAGTTCTTTACGTATCAGCTTTACTAAAGTTGGACAATAATAGAGTCCACTTAGTGCGAGTGCAATAATGCTTTCTCCTGTCATGCGTACCATATGGCCACCGTCTGTTTTAGCCAAAATGCTTTTCTCGTCAGAGTTTGTATTATTTTCCTTGTAAAAGCATCTCTCAAGTAATAAGTCCGTGAATGGCACTAGCAAGATAAGGTTAACTTCGGAAAAATGTCATCACAAGTTCCTTTTTCTATTTTTTTAATCTAATTTAATTAATGGAATATTTATAGATTTTGAGTTACATGTACAAACTAAAGGTTCATGGAAGATGCCTTTATCATTTTTTGTGTCGAAGTTACTAATTATAATCATCATCAATTTCTTAAAACCACACTTCAATAGTTTTAAAAAAGCCCATTTTTATTTGATTGATTACATTTTGTTAACAGATCCAATGAATATGAGTTGTACCTGTAAAAAATTATGTATATGTTAAGGGGATCATTAATCCCGTCTCAGTATTGCATTACATCGATAATGTCAGCTTACAACTTATTTCATGGATTATACGGATCTCTCTATGTCTCTGTCTAATCTCTCTTTCCTAATACCCTCCACGTAATTCCCTGCAAAAATAAATAACGTTAGAATTTACAGAGCCGACGCTTCTCATTGCCAAACTCCAAGTCCTTACACGTCTCCCCTTCCTTGACCCGTCCACCACCGTTGCTTTGACGCTTCTCTCTCTCTCTCTCTCTCTCTCTAAAACACAGAGGAGGAGGAGAATAAAGACGGAACAAAATGAGGTTAAGGGTTAACCAGGGTAGAGTTAAGTTTTGCTTTTTGACCATCGTCAGTCAATCGACAATTATTGGAGCTTCACCATTCTCATTTATGCTGTAGATGGGCGATTGGACTTTGATGCATCGTGGGTCATATTACAAAGATATTTTCCTCCAAAAGTTGGGAGGGATGAGAGGGGAAATGCAAAATGAGTTCCTTCTTCCCATAAATGATGAGTTCAATAGGCTCATAATATAGTGCATTTCCTTGACTCTTGTCATTTCAAGATCAGACGTGAGAAATATTTGAATAAGAAGGGTTGAAGCTCCAAAATCATCTACATGATGTCGGCAACACGACACTTCCAAGAAAGGACTCGACTCTCAGAAATGGTTTAAAGTTCTTTTTGCGTTTTGGCCATTGTCGATCACTTGACAATTATTAAAGCTTTACATAACGTCAATCTCATTGATGATGCGAATGGGCAATACGACTTCGATGGATCGTGGATCACGTTGCAAAGACATTTTCCTCCAATAAGTGGGAGGAAATAGAGGGGAGATGCTGAGTTCTTCGCTCCCTCAAACGACGAGCTCAGTGGGCCCATGATTTATTACATTTTCTGGAATCTTAGTCATTTCGAGATGGGAAAAGTCACAGACGTTGAGTTACGGTGATGGATAGAAGACAGTGAGGGCACTAATTGAATGGGGAGATGGGAAATGTGGATAGATGTCTGAATGAGATTGGTCGAGGCTCCTAAAATGTCAACAAAGCTATCGCCAATAACTTTTGGTGAAGTTCGACCAAAAAAACAAAAAACTTTCGGTGAAGGATTGAAAGGACACAGAGGACTGCGAGATAGGAAATTTTACAGATGTTCGAATTGATGGGTTGAGGTTCCGGAATCATCTGCGAAGGTGTCGGCAACACTTTCAGTGAAAGACAGGAGATAGTGAAAGGACGGACATAAAGTGAATGCAAGATGGGGAATGTGTGGAATGTTTGAACGAGATAGGTTCAAGCTCCAAAAAAATCTATGAAGCCGTCGGCGGTACTTTTCTTTTTGGGAAGCATCCTCGACTATCTGAAACTATTCCAACATCTGTACATGAACCCGAATAGATTTTAGTTAGGATGGTCAATGGGCCGTGCCAGTTCGGATCGGTGCTCTTGGGCCACATGCACCCCATGAAATAAAGGGACAGGCCTCGAGCACTTCGGAATCAATTGCTGGTGAGATGAATGCATACCTCTACAAGGATGATGGAAACTAAATTTGAGAAATTTGAGGAAGATAATGTCCACGGTCGTGGAAGGCCAAACCGTCGTGTTTTCCTATTCTTTCCATGGTGAACGTGACATGCTCACTCCATCAGCGTGGATTGTATTGTCAAAATCCACCTTTACTACTATCAGATGGATTGTTAGAGAATATGGAAAATGTCTATCGCCTGCATCTCTTGGCTTGTTCTCAATGGGATAGGTTGTTTATGTCTACATTTGATTATGCATGAACTTAAAGAACCCAAACTTATTTTTTTGAAAAAAAAAACGTCTACAAAATCTTGTGCTATGCTGATTTAAAACAAGTCGGACCACTGTGCCATTCCTTTGTAAATACGAGATTTGTCCAGTTGTCTTGCATTATCATTCTCTATGGAAGCTTATCATCAGCCTTTAATTTGCCGTTATGACTTGACTCCTATAATTTCGCATCGATTGCAACTTCGCGTCCTAGAATACCAAAGAAAGTTTATACAAGAGAAGGATTTTGTTTTCTCTAATTAGTTGCAACATCATTATACACTCAGCGAAAGCCAAACAACATAATTGAGAAATATATGTTTTTCCCCTTAATCTAACTTCTCCGAACTTATCATCAACATTTCATGGACTTCCTTGGGAGAACTACCCATAATTTCTTCAACGTGTCTATTCACTTTGTTTTATCTTGACAAGAAAGAAATAGACCAATAACCTCAAAAGCCACAGAAATCATTTCTAAAGTTGAAATGGCATGTTTCGGCAGGCTGTCATGACCATTTGTAAGCGAGTCTCCTTTTAGGGCTTGTCTTCTCAAAAGCTGAGGGGCTTGATCAAAGCCAAATAATAGTTCCTCGCTAATTTCTTGAACCTCTCATTTTATGCCATGTGCCAAACACAACAACAGTAATGCAATACCGTGTCTTAAGTTTCGTCGTTCAAATATTATTTTTCAGCATTTGAGCTCACACCCAAAAAACAAAAATGTAATAAAAGAAAAGAACATTAGATTCTCCTAAACAAACAAACGGAGCAAATGAAACTTGGAAGGGTCATATGCTCAGTGCGGACTACTCCGCCATATATTTGCCTTTTTCCCATATGGAGACAAAATTATCCATTATTATCATTATTGTCGCAAAAGATTATGGTTTTGCATGTGAAGAAAATTTTCTCGAAGTCATCATGGAAGAGTCACAGCCCGTCATCGAGGGGCATCAACAAAGATTCATATGCTTTTGTTGGACATTCTATTTGGAGTTTCTCCAACCCACAACAATCTTTGGCCACGAATAGGTGAATGCATTTGCCACCAGATTCTCTTCAAATTAATTGCACCGAGTTATTTGCATAATTATCCCGAAATCGAGAATAGACTGGGAAATCAACTTGTGACTTTTGACTTGCAAATTAAGTTTAGGATCACTCGACTAACCACCTGATCGGTTTTTTAGGTGGAACTTGATAAGAATTGCTTTTTTCATAAATGTATGTTATTTACAACATGTTTATTCATTTCTTTTGCTTTTTCCTCGACTCTTTGCCTTGTTTAATCATTTCTTCACTTTGGAAAATTTAAATAAATTGACAAAGAATCCTCAAACAAGAAAAGTAAAACACAAAAGGAATCATCTATCACTAAAGAAAACCATCTCTCTCTCATGCCTTGTAACAATCTTTGTGTAATCTTCCATTGTGATTTCTGGGATTTCGACCCACCAAATGGGCGAGATCAGACCTGGAGTCTCTATGAATCCGAGTCATCAATCAAGTCATTTTAAATGATTCAATATTTCAGCAGCACATACCGTATTCTATTTGACTGGATTGTCCCATTTTTGTGGCCCATTTCTTCCATTGTTCAATAAAAAACTACTCCAGCCTTTGGTAAGTAACAATTTTATGCAACAAAGCATATGACATCTTGTACTTTGTCCACGATGACATGATATTCTTCTTCAAATTTTAGAGTAAATATATTTGAAACTATTGACATCGAATGATAAAAGAATTATAAATTAACAAAAGGCTAATGTGGTCCGACTAATGTGGCCCACGAGAGCAACCCAATGATTTAATCCACGGCCCAGACCCATCACCGCAACATTTCAGCTATTTTCCTCTCTCTCTCTCTTCATGTTCCTTTTCTCTGCCTAGCAACGTCTCTGCCAGAAGACTTTCAAGCGCACCAGATGTAGATCATTATTGCCATTGCCGCTCCTTTCCATGAACTCAAGCTGCAGCTGGTGATGTCCTGCCGTTGCTTCCTTCTTATTCGGCCATTTTGCTATTTAGCAAAGCTGCAACTCGATCCCTCTGATGCAGTGAGCTATGCAAGGCGGAATTGACTCCAGAGTTCCTTCTTCCGTCGGATTCGGACTTAAAAGCAGTTCGAGTTTAATCTTTACTAAGAGAGACAGGCTCGATCATTGAGATTTTGTGCACTCAGTTTCTTTTCTAAAACAATTAGCAACTCGAATCGAAATGTGGGAAACTGAAATGGCGAGCAAATTGAAAGTACAGGTGCAAAGTTGAATAGGAATATCTAGACTTGTATTGAAATCGACAATGTATTTAGAGAAAATTAGAAGCGTACAATGAAATTTACAGATGCTGACGTTGGCTTCAATCAGCTTCGTGTTGTTTTGAGCTTCACCGATGGAACGCTGCACCCTTTGTCTCACGCCAATCAACTTCACAGCTTCCTCCTTAAGGTTGCGAACATAGCCATCGGAGAATATCATGTCGTTGCATACAATCAAAGGTCCAATTCATGGAATTTCATGATCCAACTTGCAATGTGAAAGACAATTGATCGCACCACCACTTTAGGACCAAAATTAAATGAGTCATAAATGGGTCAGGTTTTTTTTAGTATAACCCATTTATAACCCATTTAAATATTAAATGAGTTATACACCTGTCAAAATGGGTGACTTATTTAAATATTAAATGGGTTATACACCTGTCAAAATGATGTATAACTCATTTATGACTCATTTAAAGAAAGCATGACCCATTTATGACCCATTTAATATTTAAATGTTAATGAGTTTAAAAATTAAAAAGACTAAAATACATAAGTTGTTAATGAACTTGAATGAGTTTAAAATATTTAAAAAAGATTATAAGAATAAGTTTTTTTAAGTTTAGTTAAATAGAGAAATATTTTAACAATATAGGTCGGGTCGGGTATGGGTTGGGTTGGGTATGAGTCAAAAATTTTATATTATGTTTAAATGGGCCATAAATGGGTTAATGGATCAATTTGGGTCGGACTATTTATGACCCAACCTACCCATTTAACAGGTCTAGACCAAATATATCAAATAGAACCTTTCAATAAATGGAATCCTAGAACAAGCTTCCGTCCACAGAACCTTTCAATAAATGGTAAAATACCATTCCGGACATCTCGAATGTGTACACACAGAGGAAGGTCCGAAGAAGGCAACCGGTATTATCGGAGCAATCGCGACCCCACATCCTTGGCTTATACCGTCACAGTCCTGCGTCTGGCTTTTGGTGATGAGGAGTGTCTGGGCGCGACGACTCAACAGAGGTCCGACGAAGCAGTCAAGTGAAAGGCGAGAGAAAAAAACAGAACAGAGATCAAGAGACGAGTCTAGAAACAAATCGACACTGATAACAAAGTTTAATTGGAGAAGAGACGACCTGATGATTTGGTGGCGATGACGGCACGAACTCGAGATGATGACTCAGCGACTTTCCAGACAGCGAGCACAACCTCACTATAGCATTAATTTTGATGGCCAGCAGCGGGACAGAACAACGAATAGAGTCTTTCGGTCATTTCATCGAACATTTCCTGAGCAGTATCGGTACCTTCGTTAGACGCGGGAGCAGCTTTGGTTTTGATTCACAGAGCTTGGAGAGTTCAATCGGCGGAGAGAAAATTCGAAAGTTTCAGGAACCGGGGGCGAGACATCATTTCCCATGTTATTCAAACTTACTGCAAGCTTTCACTGATCACGGAAGTGAAAGAACGAATCGAAGGAGCGTCTCGCAGTCAGAACAGCACACGATCGGAACTGCCACAAGACGACACTAGAACCGCAACCGAAGTCATGAACCGAGTCGCGGCTAATGAAGAGGAACTGATGCGAGATGGTGGAGACGTCACAACACTCGAATCTGACGATGATTCACCTCCGGCGACACCTCCGGCGAACCTCGAATCAACGAAAATGAAGTTTGTATTCCGGGATCGAGCTTCGTTTCTTCCGTGCGCGTATTGTGTGCCTTCCTTCGTGCTGCCTCACGTGGTCGGAGATGGAAGACCGGCGGTGGCTTCCGATGGAACTGGCGACCGCCGGTCAAGCTAGAGAGGCCGTGAGAGGCTATGGACGCGAAGCAAAATCGAGAACTTCCATGTCAAATGACGAAAGTGCCCTACTTTGAAACGACGAAAATGTCCTTCTGGTTATTGCTATTTTTTAACCGAATTCATGAGAGAAGGAAAAATACTTGTTTTGATCTTTTTTACGACACGAACAACTAAATGATATTATTAAAAGCATAGTTTTAGTTAGTAAATTTGTCGAAATCTATTTTGTGAATTTTTGATAGAGCTTAAAGGCAAAAGACAAGCGCAGTAAAGTTTTCATCGCAGAAGATAAACTTGGATGTTTCAGAGAGAGATATATTTAGAATTTGTGGAATAAATAATGAAGGCAGCATAATTATAGAAGCTCAATTAGCAATAATCACCTTCACATTATAAAATCGGAGAACTAACACAAAATGATAAAAACTGGGTTGCTCAAAATTGCCAATTCCAACATAAAGATAGTACTCCGAAGATGAAATCCATCCACACACAAAGGAAATCTGATTTTGCTGGATCACCGGTACACCATACAATGGCACCAACTCTTACGAAATCTCACTCTACGGTATTAAGGTCAGCAAAGACTCATCATTATCTTGAGAGAAACCAAATTACTCATCACTAAAAACTCAGAAAAAGCCTATTTTCACATCACAACCGGAAGAAACCGAATTCATCCATTGTCTGCTATATCTGGAAAAGAGAAAATGAAACAAAACAATACTAATAATCCGTCCATTTTGCAAAAAATAACTTTTAAGAAATTTTTTTTCTGATTTTTTGGCATTCATTTTATGAAAAATAAACTAGTCAGGGAAAACATTTTCCACCAATAAAAAAAAGCTTTATAAAAAAGGGGAAAATATTTTCCACTTGTTATCCTCTTTCTTTCACTTCTAAACCAAGCAATTTTATTCACCAAATACCTTTCCCTTTTCTTTTTATTTTTTTAAAAATTTGAAATTTTAATTTTTTTTCTTTTAATTTTTTCCTTTTCTTTCCTTCTGTTTTTCCTTTTTCTTTGAGGCAAGGGTTTGCCTCGCTTGAGTTCACTCGAGGCCGGTGGGTGAGCTTGAACCTCACCTAGCTCGCCAAATCTAACGAGGCCTAAGCTCACTAGATCCGGTGAGCTAGGCAAGGCTGGAACTCCCCCGAGATCGGTGAGTCTCTAGCTCGCTAGATTTGGCAAGGCTAGAGCTCGTTGGCCTTAACGGATCAAGCAAGGCAAAGCCTCACCATAGGTTAGCAAGGCTCAACCTCGTCAGTATCTAGCGAGCTAAAGCCTTGCCAGCCTATGACGAGGATTGAGCTTGTTTGTGGCTAGTCGTTTGCCATTGCCATGACTAGCGATCGGCCAAGGAAGAAAAAAGAAAGAAAAGGAAAATAAAAAATAAGTAAAAATCGATTTTAAAAAATAAAATAAAATAAATTATTGAAAAGGATTGCATGAACGAAAAGAGTTTCCTTATCAAATGGAAAAAAATATTTTCACTTCATTTTCATGTCTCAACCAAAAATTGAAAACCATTCATTTTCCTGAAAAATGACTTCTTGGAAGACATTTTCTAAAAGCGTCATATTTTCCATAAAATAGATAAAGCCTAAGACTTCGTTTGTTTAGTAAAAAATGAATGATTAGAAAAAATTTCTCAAAAATAAGCATTTATATCGATGAAAATAATTAGTCAATGAGAAATATTTTCATTATCAATAACAATTTATATTTAAATATTTTCATGGACAATGAAAACATTTTTTGTTCATTTATTTTTTTAAACGATACAAGCAATTATCTTTTAGAAAATGTACTTTCAATTATTCATTTTTGGTAAAATAAATGAAGCCTAAATTAAATCCGACATGTCAAACCTAGTACTCTCGAGTCCGAGCCTCTCCTGCAGCCTCTCGACCATATGAATTTCCTCTTGCACCGCTTTCACCTCGCACATCTCGCGACCTAACATGAACGGATCGGAATGGAGGGGTACGAAATGAAAGGAAACGAAACGCGACTGACCTTGAAGTTCATCGGCTGATTGGCCTCGCGATCGTTGCCGTAGATGGTGCGGAGGCTCCGCGAATCAGACTGTTCCCCGCTGCTGTTCATGGCCGCGGGTGGATCCATCACGCCGCGGAAGGAGCTTCCTGGGTGTTTTGCTTCTCTCGCTTTTGGCTGGCTACCCTGGGATGGTATATGTACTACTGGTACTGCTGAAGGGACAGGGGCCTCAGCAGTCGAACGCAGGTCACTATATTGCACGTTGCTAGCTTAAGCTTATTTTAATTTGGTAACGGTGCAAGGGCAGGCCGCGCGTTTCATTTTACGTGGTAGATTGTGGGCTTTCACCTTCTTTTCTTTTGGTACACAACAACATACCAATAATCCATTAAGGGATGATGATATCAGGACAAATCAAACGTGCACCTACATTACACATGTTATGGAGTCCGTTAACTTTTTATAATGAGACTTAAAATTTTTATTAGAGTAATTTCTAAGATGGCCTCGGAATTCTGAACTTGTATGAAAAGAAAAATAGTAAAGAAATTGTCTGTATAGTTCTTTTTCTTTGGCCATCAAGTATATGTTCATAATGAATAAAATTTTATACGGACCAAAAAAATCATATATAGCTTCTGATCATGTTTATTTTACAATTTCTCATAATTCAATTGCAACATTGATACTAGAAAAAGTAATCAAGTTAATCTATGACGTTGAATCGGAACAAATAAATCATTTCATACTTCTAAATATCTAAATTGTGGTTGTTTTCTTTCTTTTCTTTTTTTCTTGTTTTGTGGCCAACCTTTTCTAAATAAAAATTTTAGACATGGGAGTCGATGGGATTTGCCGACAAGAAACATTGCGTTATGTGAGTTCTCAATTTCCTAAGGACTAAGCAACATGAGGAACCGTCTAATTTCCGAACATCAAGATTTCAAGCCTAGCATTAAGGTCCAAAGTTCCAAAATCTAGAGGTGCCAATGAAGGTTGAGGACGCAGGAAAATTTAAATCATCCCTTTTAAAAATATTTTTTTAAAAAAAATTACTTTCTAGAAGCGTCCAATATTTGATGAAACAAAGCGAGTCAAAGTGAGAGAAAAAGAGTAGTAGAATGACTTATTGTGTTTAAGCCGGATGATATGCATCCCTTTTTCTCCTATCTTCTGCCTTCTTTTTGCCTCCTAAAATCAAAACGCTCGGGAACCAATTAAACTTGTTTTTAACCAGTTGCCTCAAGGGAAATTAGTGGTGAAGAAGGCACCGTCGTTCTTTAAAAAAAGTAACAGACCGTCGCATGAGCATTGCTCTTAAGTAAGTTGAATGGTTGATATGTAAATATCGTCCTTCCTTTTACTTAGATGCTCTGTAATGACATGTGAAAAGTATATGAAAATATTCAACCCCTACATCAAATGCACAGAAGATAGACAAAACTCAGTCATCGGAAAATAAGAGTAAAGAATGTCTTTCATCCAAGCAAATGTATTTACCTATACACCAAGTTATATAGAAATTCAAAAAGAATTGCTGAAAAAGCTCGGAAGCATCTGGTTAATGAGTGCACAACCATATTTAATGATATATTTAGTCCCAAATTTGTACATATTGTGTTACGAATAACGATAGCAAATATTCCAAGAAACACAACCTCTTAATTCAATCGATCATCCAAAACAAGAATAGTTTTAATCGATGGGAAACTATACTTATACATATAATCGAAAAATTTAACTAACCCAATATAATGAAATATTCGTCATGCACATATAATTATTGTAGTGCCACAATTGAAACTATTTTGTATCAACCGTGGACCTAATAAAAGAAATTTAGTTAAAAAGGTATACATTCCATTTGTAGCCGTGATATTCAATTTCTATATTGAAAAAAAAATTATAAGATAAACAATTACAAGATATTGATGGACAAAAGAAATTAAAAGAACCTTTCACTCCTATATAAAACATTTACGTGCACCATTACAAAGGATGAAAATATCACCTCGTTCATCCACTTTGTTTCTTTATGCATACTATTTATGACTCATCTCTATTTCTTCCTTCTTATCATAGCATATATGGTTAAGTCCATGTGTATTGTTATTAACAATGACATCAATATTTATAAAGGAATTTGTACATATCAAATTTCATGTCAAAAGGAAGATATTATTTATAAATAAAGAGCCACTCCAAATATTCGTTACCTTAATTTTTCTTTTAAAGGTTTGAACCCATATAGAACCGAGTCAGGTCATTCCATAGAGCAAAGCAAGTTTTAGGGATTGGGCGAAAAGCAGAGGAAATAAAGATCGAAGGAAATACTTGCCTTGCTAGGCTAAGAATAGGTGCGATGGAAGCGAAAAAATGTAGACAAAAATGTTCCTGGGGGCCCCACAAATATATTCCTCCTAAAAGTGGGAAGAAAGAAAGAGATGGAAATGCACAATGAGTTCCTTCTTCCCTCACACGAGGTGTTCTGTGGGCCCACAACATATTTGCTTTTTCCTCGACTCTTTCTCATGTCTTAATTCTATGTCTTTATTTGTTCCCTTTTTTTTTAATCTCCTCTTGTTAGTTTAATAATCAACAACTACAAAAATTTGATGATTCACTGATTTATTGGGAGATTATTGAATTGGTAATTTAGTAAAAACAGTTGTCCAATTCCAAAGAAGTTGATCAATCAGTATATTAGTGGAAAATAAGTAACTTATATATTATTTGTATATTACTAAAGATGCTCATAAAATTTCAAAAGAATTCATAGTTAGTATTGTTTAGGCATTGACAAAATCTTGATAATAATGATAACTAGAGGTGTCAATATGGGTCATAAACCCATATTATAACCCACTTTTGGTTAAATGGGTCAAATATGGGTCAAGTGAAAGTTAATTGTGGGTCAAATATGGGTCAAGTGAAAGTTAAATATGGGTCAAATATGGGTCAAGTAAAAGTCAAATATGGGTTGAGTGAGTTATTAGGTAGACCCATCATCTCTCTTCTTCCATCCCCTCTTCTATGCATTCTCGACCTCCGTTACCGATCTGATAAGGTTCACTCAACAATAATTAAAAAATCGATTTTTTTAAAAATTATTTTCCTCAAACTATTTCAATTTAGAGGTATCCACATTTTTTATTTACTATTTTTTTTATTTAATTTACTTTATAAATTTGATGTGAAATTTTTATTCAAATAAGTTATATGTGAAAAGTTTAAAGTGGACTAAATAAGTGAGAGTAGATTTTCTTAAATTAAGTTAAATATTAATATGTGTTGGTAATATGGGTTGGGTATGGATTGGGTATGAGTCGGGTCGGGTATGGGTCATCAAATTTACATTGCATGAAAATGGGTCAAAACGGGTTAAATGGGTCAATGTGAGTCAGACCATTTTCGACCCGACCCAAACCCGACCCGACCCACCCATTTGACACCTCTAATGATAACTAACTTACAGGTTATTTGACAAGTAAGTTAGCGGTCATATCTTTTTACAAGGTTGGAATCCTCAATCATCTTTATCATTTTTTCACTTTGAAAATTTGGAATAAAGTGAAAATGAGTCCTCTAATAACAAACGAAAAATACAAAAATACTGACTTTTGCTAAAGAAGGCTCAGCCATCTCTCTCCCCCTCCCTCCTTGTAGTGCTCGTTGCTTAGTCTTCCGTTGTGAATTATGGAATTTCAACCTACCAAATGGGTGGGATCAAATCTGGGTTCAACATTAATCTAAGTCATAAATCAAGTCACTCTAAGTGGGTCGATATCTCATAAACATATACCCAATTCTATTCAATTGGATTGTCCCATTTTTTGGCCTATTTCTTCCACCGATTAAGAAACTACTCTCACCTTTAATAAGTAAAGATTTGACACAACAAAACACAATATTCTTCTTCAAATACTAGGATAAATATATTTGAAACCGTCGACACTTGAATTTTAGTCGACAAATTAAGCATACATTTTTTAAAAAGGAAGAATACAAAAACAAGGAATGGTAGTAAAAAGAACAAAAGAAAAAGAATAATAAAAAAATAATAAAAAAATAACAAATAGAAAAGGCCAAGTTGATCCAACTGGCGAGGCCCACAAGAGCAACCCAATGATCTGATCTGCGGCCCAGACCCATTAGCCCCATTACCCCAACATTTCAGCTATTTTCCCCTAGCCTGGCCTTCTCTCTCCCCTTCTCCTCCGCCTTGTGAGGACCTCCCAGTCGATCTGACCGACGATAGGAGCTCTGGCTCTGCCTCGACGCTGAGCTTCGAATAGACAGGAATTCCAAGTCACATTCGTTCTCTCCGTCTAGCAATGTCTCTGCCAAAAGACTTTCAAGCGCACCAGATGCAGATCATTGCCATGCCCGGTCGTTTCCATGAATTTAAGCTCCAGGTGATGTGTCGCTGTTGCTTCTTCTCATTCTGTCGTTTTGCCATCCGGGCAAAACTCTCATAGATGATCTTGCTTATATCATACTGACGTATCGATGATTATCGTTCTGGATTGGGTCATTTTGTTCTTAGTGGGAGGTTTTAGACGACTCAATCCCTCTGATGCAAAATTGACTCCAGGGTTCCTTCTTCCCTTAAATTCAGACTTTGACATTTTGAAGTCAGCAGTTTGAGGTTTAATCATTACCGAGAGAAAGTCATGCT
The DNA here is from genome assembly GCA_014858505.1 of Corymbia citriodora subsp. variegata. Taxonomy (NCBI): domain Eukaryota; kingdom Viridiplantae; phylum Streptophyta; class Magnoliopsida; order Myrtales; family Myrtaceae; genus Corymbia; species Corymbia citriodora. Next base: position 19,472 of record MU090033.1, read on the forward strand.
CGATCATTGAGATTTCCTTTGCATCTCTTACCCCTGTTTTCTGCACTCCGTTTCTCATTTTTCATTAATTTTACATTTATCTTTTTTCCAAAACAATTAACAACTTGAACCAAAATGTGGAAAACTGAATTCGCAAGCAAATTGAAAGTACAGATGAAAAATTGAATAGGGAAACTAGACTTGCATTGATTAGATAAAATTAAGAGCAAACAACGAAATTTATGAATGCCGAGTAGAAGTTACTCACTTCATTTATCTAAAGTTACCGTTCTATTTGAGATTTTATTAAGTACATGCGAAAAATTATCAATGGCAACACACTTTCCCGAAAAAATCATTGAAGTCTAACAAATCAGACGCCATCGAAAGTCAAGGCTTAAAAATGTTGTCTCGTAGGTGGTGAACTAGATAACTATCTTTGAAAGAAACGTATTATTTTTTTATTTTAATATGTTCAATTAAAAATTCTCTAATTACATTGTAAGGATTAAAACTATCTTCTAAGTCCTTATATTTTGATTTGTGGCTGAGGATTCCTGTAGTAGACCTTTTGGAATTCACTCTGCGATTCGAGTGATCGGATGGCCTCGACTGTCCTCCTCACCTCGCTGCCAAAGACGATAATGCACCTTCATGTTGGGAAGCCACCTGCGGGAGCAAGTTTTCTTGGCTCTTCTGTCATTTTCCAGCATCGTTATGCGCCTCGTCGGGGAGGATCTCTGCACCTGTATCCCATTTCTGGATGTCAGCTTCGATCGGCTTTGTGTTGTTTTGAGCTTCATCGATGGAACGCTGCACCCTTTATCTCGCGTTAATTAACTTCACAGCTTCCTCCTTGAAGTTTCACAACAGGTATCAGAACATAGACCAATCTTTCAGTTTAAACTTAGAACCACACGGCCTTTAAACAAGTAGATGGTGAGGATGGCACAGAGTTCCGCCACAACAGGAGGACGAATCAGAGCCGCCAGTGGGGCTTTGTGAGGCAACGGCGTAAGCGTGGTTTGCCGCATGAGAGAGAGTAGAGCAGAGTCATTTCCCAGGAGAGAGAGAAAGCAGCAGAGGACAAATTGAAGCCGCCAATGGGGCTTCGACAGGCCATGGCAGAGCTCAGAGAGGCGATGGCAGAGTCGGCGGCGTGGTTTGTAACAATAGAGAGGAGCCTTTGCAGCGGCAACACTAATGGGCCATGGCCGCGCCGCCTTGCTTCACCACGACACGCACCATGCCCTATCCACAGTTGCAGCGTCTCTGCCTTGCAGTGTCTATGGTGCTGCCCCAACCAGCAGAATCAGTCCCCCATCCCAATCCCCACTATCATTGCCACCAGCATCCCCCGCAGCAGTCCCGCGTTCAGAGGAGAAGTGGAGTTGGTTGCCCGAGTGGTCTTCCACAAGTAGAAGGCCCAGGTGGACGATGTCTAGGCAGGCGAAGTAGTGGCGAAGCCATTCGCGGCCGCCGGAGCAGAAGCCAGCGGAGATGATGACATTGGAGACCAGCGAGTCCGAGGCATGTTGCTCGGGGTTTCTCTGCTTGCTATTTCTGGGGGAAACTCCTGACGGCTGTGTTCGGTTTGATTTGGACGGAGGACCACCCGCACTGAGCTTGAGAGGCATCCTTCCATTACGCATCGATTCGATGAACCTCTCATTAATGGTACAAGTGAATACGAGGTGCATTAGTATGCTTCTATATGTATGTTAACGGGATCAATAATCCATATTTGCTAATGCATAAACGCGATTAGAAGGCAATGGAAAATTGGCCAGATTTTGTAATTTCAAAAGTCACGATCAACATTCCACAAAGGAGAACTCACCAGTATGTTCGGGGACAATATACCAATGCTAAGCTACCTTAATGTGAAACTAGTATTTAGTAAAGCATGCTCAGAAATACAAGCTATGTTTGAACGTTTGTTGACCCATATAACCTACCGTGTTATGGTACAGAATTAGAAATTTTCTTTCCTTGCTGGGCTAAAATTAGTGCGAGGGAAGTGAAAAAGAGAATGGCAGAAAATTTTTCTCGTGGACTACAGATATATTTCCACTTAAAAGTGGGAGAAAACAGAAGGAAATGCAAAATGAGTTCCTCCCAATCAGATTGCAGTCGAATGTACCTTTCATTTTAAGCCACATTTAATTTCAGTTTAGAGTTTCAATCTCAGTTTTCATTTAATATCTCAGAGAATTCTTTTCCATTTCATGGTATTAATTTCGACTAGAGCTTTGTAATTTGGATGAATTATCACCCTTCTTTGTTTAAATTAGAAAAAAATAATACTCGAGAGTCTTTTGTTACCCAACAAAATCCCCCCTTAAAGTCATCGCAGATAATAATTTCTTTCATTACTAATTTATTTTTTTGATTGTCAGATTTAACTAATCAATTTAATTTTTTTTATGAAACTTCATGGATCATTATATTGATATTTTCAATAGAAAATTTATTCAGATCAATTTCACGACTTTTCTTACCGTTATATTATCGTCATGGTGAAGTATCGCTCTGATCAAAGGATTTTGCACCCTTTTGTAATCAGCTCCATCGACTTCCTCTCTCCATTAATTCCTCATTTATATGCCTTCATTTAATTTCATCTCCCTCCCTCCTTCCTGCTAGGAAAGTTTGAAAATATCATTATCTGCTTTGTTACTAAATAAACTTACATTCCATTTTTAAAAGTTACCCACGTCTGAAAAAGCGAGGAAAGGTTGAAAATATTTGAGCGGTAGAAGACAAGTCGTTAAAGCAATGAGGATGGAGATCTTTGGTCAAACAAGGATTTGTAATGATAAATAAGAATAAATAAATAAATAAATAAATAATTGTGCACAAGTATGCCAAAATGAATCAACATGGCATCCAAATTTCTAAAAACAAATTGTCCTCAATAACAAGTGTAGTCGCGCAACTATATAACTAATTTTCATTGACTAGTTATATTAAAATTTATCTCTATTGAAAAATAACTCAAAAGCGTAATGTAACCTTAAAAAATCATTCAATGAAGTGGGGGTTCCTATTATGTACTTTTTCTCGATACAAACTGTCGCGACCTCACCTTGGGTGCACCACCTAGGGTTTGGCTAATGGATTACTAAGCCCGAACTTAGTTCAGGCTCTCCCAAGCCCATACCAATTCGTGACTTAAAGTTTAAGTTTTTAGCATGCAAATGATTTTTACTTGGAGTCGCCACTAATCTATTTTTTGGTGGGTCTTACTTCACTTCTACGAACCAGAGATTATAGGATTCGGGACTTGATTACGTTAGATTTTTCTAACGCCCTTTCGATACATTTTCTCCTTTATTTTTAAAAAAATAATTTGCAGGCAGCTTGCATTAATTTTAATGTACTCCCTAACATGCAATGCGATCATGCGAGTGCACAATCATTATTTAACACTCAATTATCAAAGCATTAAATAAATTGCAAGGAAAGGGAGGAAATTACTTACCTTGAAGCTACGAAAACATCTGCAATATTAGTTAGAAAATCACATCGGCCTAAAAGTGATTTCTAATTAATATGCGATCACTCGAATTTTGGATTTTCTCTTATTTAATGAGGCCTAAAACTAACATGTAATGCATGTAATGACGTACGAAAGTGTCTAACTATAATGGCATGTAATGTGCAACCTAAACTATATGACATGCAAGTGATATGTTTTTTTGTGTGTTTTTCATGAAATTAAAATAAACAAATAAATTTCCTAGTTCTAGAAATTATCCAATTCAATATAAAGGTTAATCTAAACCGAATCCTAATTTATATTATCTTTAATTAAATGAATCATATCCTAACATATTCTATGAATAAAATCAATCACCCAAGAAACGAATAAAATCAATGAATCGTATCTCGGGCATGAGATCGAATTGGCCAATTTTCCGTGCAATCGCGAATCGTATCTCGAACGTGAAATCGGATTGACGATTATGGCACGTTAAGAAATTAAAGAATAATCTCTAATTTAAAGGGCTACTTGAAATTTGGGATACTAAGTATGGAGTCCAATCAAGTATATCTGCAATAATTCAAGTAAGAAAACTAAGTATTCGAAAATAAAATCAGACAAGATTTTACCTAATTGGTGGATCAGCGTGGTCCTTGGCGAAGCGGTGCACGGCTTGTGGTTTAGGATGCCGACAATGGCAGGCAACTCGTCGCGTATCACAGCGATGAGGGTTCTTCACTCGATGGGGACTTCACGAACGTATAACTCCTTGATGGGATGAAGACGTGGTTGCCCACGTCTTGATGAACAACTTCAAGACTGCTTAAGAAACCTGCCAAATAGAAAGGAGGTGCAGCAACAAGGATTTGGCTTGAACCTTGCGATGGTACCAAGCGCGGTCACGTGGCGTCAAGCTTGATTGCAGGGGCTGATGGGTGTCGCTGTGGATCACAAGTGGCAGCAGAACAAGGCAACTTCGTCGTCGGTCGTCGGGCAAAAACAGGTCAGCAAGATCGGCTATGGGCTCGCTGGTTGTCGCGAAGAAAGTGGGGCGGCTCTCGGTGGTTCGTGAGGCAACGAGGACGAGTGACAAACGTAGGTGCCTTGCACTGCGACACTCTCTCTCTCTCACTTTTCTCTCGCTCTCCCCCTCGGCACCTTCACAATTTCGCTCACTTTTTCAGCCTTGTCCCCAGTGTCAGTGTGTCTGTCCTCTTTTATAGGCAAGACAACATGGTGTCCTCAAAAGAAACAAGATAATGACACGATGATCGGCTTTCTTATTGCGAATATATCCTTTTTTGCTCTTTTCCTATCTTTAACCATGCAGATATACTTTACCTTTGAACCAACCACATCCGTTCTTTTTCTTGACCATGCGGATATATTTTACTTTTGAACCAGCCACATCCTTGCAGATATGTTTTGCTTTTGAATCAGCCACATCCTTACAGATATGTTTTACTTTTGAACTAGCCACATCCCTACCTTTTCTTGACTATTCAAAAATCGGCCGCCGCAGATTATGCTCCTAAAACTATATGCTATATAATATTAAATTATGAATGATTAATCAAAATTTAGATGTTAACACAAACAAATTGTTTTGGGAAACAACCACAAACTAATGGCTTTCATCGGCGAGTTGGACCTATGCGATGGCCAATACAACTCTCCCGAGCACAGGCTATAAAGCGATCTTGACACCTACTTTTAAAATTGACATTGACAACCCCACATTTGCAGTAGTTAAGTTGATGTTTACATTTACCACCATAAAAGAATGGATATGTTATTTCCTAATCATGAGAATTAATTGCTTTTTGTGATGAGTGTGGTCCACTGTCGATGTCCCAAGGCAACTGTGGCATGATCTACATTGCAAAGTTGAGATGGCATTCAATGCTCGTGTGTTTCGATATGAAGGAAAAAAGAGAATTTGTGCATGTAGCACGACCACTTATCAAGCTGTGATGGACTGAAGCAAAGTCAGAGCAATTGAGAAGCGTCTTTTGATAAGTTTCCTATCTACCTGGAGTTGTTTTCGTATCACCTGATTCCTACATTGATCCCCAAAACAATGAATATGGAGGTATGACTTGACTCCACTGGAAATTTTATCTTGAAACCTTTTTTCAGTCATTTAATCCATTCATCCTTTAATTCCATAACCTCAACTTTCCAATGTGTCTGATTTGTGACCCTGCAATGCTTGTTGTTTTGTTAAGCTTACTAAATCATTAGGTCACTAGTATGAAAAGGGAGTAATTACTCATAGACCACCTCCAGTTCAGTATGGGAGGCCAGGTGGGTAGAACGCGTGATTGCAATAGAAACTATGACGGGCAAGGAGGTCAAGTGGCAAATAGACAACGGAGCCCTCAATATGGTTTATCGGGGACCTTTGCAGCGGCATGCGCCACAAAATTAACCTCCTCAGCAAAGTTATGATCCCCAAGGGCAAGGTCAAAGAAGAAATCCCATGCCAATGAGCGATATAAATTGTGCCCCTGGTGGAAGGGATCCATATCAAGGACAGAGGAGAGATCCAAGGCATTCATTCCAGGGAAACTACAGTCAATAAGGTCATAACAACAATTGCTATCAGCAACATAGGAGATAGATGAACCTCTGCACCACCAATGCAGAATGGATTATAGGAGAGACAATCGGAACCATGCACCTACTCCTGGTAAAACATATGGGCAGGGTTCTGACGGATTTCAAGGGCAAGGTACTGGTGGTGCTGGTGACTAATCTTCCCTCCCCTGTAGAATTCGCAAAAGCAACTCACAAGCGAATTCTATGAGGGAGGGAGGAAAACAAAATTCGTATCTTTGAAACGTCATTCTGAACAGCAATGGCCAAGACTCTCATGGCAATATTAAGCATCCATCTCATCAATTTAATCATGCAATTACCATATGAACATGTGATATTGACAAGGAACTTTGGAACACATGATATAAAAAAGGCAACCAAACTAAGACAAAATCCATCTAATTCATGCCCATTCCACAAATTCCAGCACACATTCAGAATTGTAACAGAGCATATAAGACCGCAAGTCGTGATCAAAATGGCATCAATCCAAGACCAAATTAATACCAAATTTAAACAAAGCAGTTTTGGTCAGCATGCAATACTTCGATTTTAGCAATAGTTAAGTTCGGTTATGACTATAATTCTAGCAAAATTGGCATGAGATTCACCATAATATTTTCCTAGCATGAACATATATGGTCCAGTAACCAAACTAGCCTCAAGTTCGAATCAAATGCAAACCAAATCAGGGATATCAAGACACGGTCAGCATACACAGATGGGTTTCCAATAGAATTTAATTCATTCACCACATAATTTCTTTTCAAGGGAACATGAAATTCACCATAACACGATCTTATATCACTAAATATGCTTACCTGAGTAGAATAGCATCAAATGAAGGACCAATTGACATCAGCTCACAGCCGCAACAGTCACAAATCAACATGTACTGACTAGTTTCTAGGAAATTCAAAACAAGTTCGAGATTGAATACCTGTGATTTTCTTTTCTTTCCTTTTTTTTTTTTCGAAGAAACAGAACTCAAATACGCTTATAAGACCAGAATAGATCAACAATCTAGTAACGAAGGAAATTCTCGGTCAAGAACTGACTCAAATACACACTTATTTAGTTCAGGAATTTCATCAAACAGGTGGCATACATTTTGGCCGAGAAGCACCAGTTCAAATCATAAATACAGCCTCAATCACAGTCGATTTGCACACAGACAGTAGCAATAGCAACGGAAAAGAGAGCACATGCGGTCTAGTTTAATGAAGAACGAGTAGCTATGGAACGATTGAGAGATCGGAATATGAGTAAAGAGATCATAGAAGCAACGTCAAGGAATGGAATCGTCGAGGCAGACAGTCATGACCGAAGCTCGAGTACTCCGGCATTACAGACCACCTTCGCTGCGGCAGAACTGTTGAAATCACCCGAGTACTTTCGATCAATGCTCTCGGTTCTTTGCCCCTCTCATTCAGCGATGGAGGTGTGGCCGTGGCTGACGAACTTCCGGCGCTCAAGCTGAGCATCAAAGTGGCGCTCACTTAAGCTGAGCATCAAGGTTCCTCCGGCGCACAAGCTGAGCATAAAAGGGAATCGACGATGGTTAGTTAAAGAGGGTAAGGAAGAGAGCTATAGAGAGAGAGAGAGAGAGAGAGAGAAAGGAAAGAAGAGGGGCACGTGATGTTGAGTGCACGTGGGTCCCCACTGATTTTCGATTCAAAGCAATGATTACCTTATATTTCAGACATAGGTCTTCCGGGGGTTCCCAGAAATCATTCAGGGGGTCCCAGAAATCATTGAGGACATAGTCCGGCTCTTTTCCACAGCTTTCTATGCGCGGGTGTCCCAAGCATGGGAAGTCCTCAAAGGCCTCGAATTTCGGAGAGTATTTCTCAAGTAAGAAGAAACTCTTGAAATTCGGCAACTCGATAAGTCCAAGATAAACTAACATGGAGAAGGTGATTGTTGTGCGGGTCACTTCTTCCGATATTTCATGACCAGCAATATGTTCCATATGTTCACATGACTTCACCACCAGCGATCTCATTTGCTCGAGAAATTTTGCTGTGAAGGTAGTGAAAAGAATTTTCAAAAGGGGGCACCTCACAACCTGTACACTTCTCAAGTTTGGGAACGGGACGTTTGGGAGACCATCAGACTGCCAAATGTGCCTCAAGTTTTCAAGATCACACAAAATCAGCCTTCTCAATATACCACCCTCTGCATTCGTCTCATCACCTTCGTATATGATCTCGATCGAACGGCATGATTCCACTTCTAGGACCTTGAGACAGTGCTGCAACCTCCTCCACAAATGGGATGGGCCAATACGTTGGAGATTGTCACAGTTCTTCAACTCAAGAGATCTCAATTTCAAAAAGGAATTGGTGGGAATTTGACTATTCCATAGTTCTTTGCACTGAGCACCTTCAATTTCTAATTGTTCCATATTGGGAAATGAGACCTGTAAGAGGACAATGTGAGAAAGGAGGATAAGTAGGACAAATTTATTACAAAAACATGATAATGCAAAAATACAGACAATCACAATAAGGGATAGAGTAAACCATCTCATTGAACAATTATTGTAGTGATTCATCATTTTCTTCAGCCATCTCATCTAACTACCTCATGATACTTATAGGATGCCAGATGAAAACTCATCACACTACCTATGATCAACCACCTTCTTTTTTGGGAAATACTTCCGTAACTCGTTTGCAACCCATCCACTCAAGTTTCCTTAGAGTTGTGGCCGTACAATAGGGGAAGAGATTTCTTAAGTCGGAGAAACTTTCAACATAGATATTTTTTAGATTAGGAAAAACCAAAACCGTTTGAGAGTTTCCTTCTCCGCCCTCTTTTCTTTGAGGAATTTTCTTTTCTAAATATTATATGCACACATATAATGTTATAAGATTTATACTATAAAAAAATCCCTCAAAATAGACATATTGGTGTCATATTTAATGTAGATCGATTTTGGCGTCATAAAATTCCCAACCAGTACATTTGTGTCATACCTTGAATCAATTTTTCATATCATAAAAAAAATAAAAAAATACTCGTGCCACATTAGTTTGGGAGAAATGTGATGCATATGTACTGATTAGAGATTTATTACGTTATAAAAATTAGTTTGAATTAAATATGAAAATGGTGTATCGATTTGGTTTTTATTTTCATGATATTAACTCAATATAATATTATATATACTTTAGAATTGAGATGGAACGTAAAAGCAATGACCAAAATTGGAAAAGATATGAAAAGATTACTTTCTACTAACAAACAAATATATGGTGGGTGTTAAGAGCACTTTGAAGAGCCAGTGATATTTTACTGGTATTATGAAGTGTTCGTATAATAGTAAACCCATCTAGAAAGATGAACATAATTTTCCTATTTTTTCCTTAAAATAATGGTATAAACATGGATGGTGGGGAGCCGTGGTTAAAAGGTTTCTTTTGGTGGACGTTGTTCAGAGACGCACCCCATAATTTTAGTTATTTGTTTATTGTTTGTTCCACTTGTAAGTCTGAAAGGAGGTTTATGATTCCGTTGAGAGACTAAATAAATCCTTCAGTCCCAATTTCTACATTAAGTGCCATATTATACAAATGGCTAATTACCAAAATCGAACCACGATTTCGAGGAGGGATACTTTAAAACTCTTGACAACTTGCAGGTTGTGCAATCTCTCTATGATTGTGGAAGGGAAGACATTGATTAGCTTGAAGCAATTTTTGAGTGGGGTTGGCTAATTGGCCGAAGGAACTTCCAGGAAGTTCGTTGTGCCCCTTGCCATATTTTTTTTGAAGGATTCTACTAAGCAGAGCGTTAATTCCTCCGAACTTGGTAAACCAATCTGCTTATAAGATTTATGCGTCACATCATAGCTATGAAAAATTTGACATTTTAGCCTAATCCTATACCAATATATCTGATGAGGTGGAAGAATGAATTTTCACTAGACGCCTTACTCTAACAAATGTAGTTATAAGTTGTGAACACATATTAACTAATAAAATCAAGTAAAAATATTCAAAGAGGTATTATTACTTACCTTCGCAAAGCAAGTGGCTATGGCTATCATGGGTATTATCAAAAGAGAAGGGATGCATACCTTTCGATTGAAGAAGGAATCCGCACAAGCATCTTGTGAATCTAAAGTAATGATTACTGACTCTTTCTTTTCATAAGGACATGAGAAGAATTTCTTCGTGGGACAGTCATATATACGTAGTTTCTGCAGTAGCGAGAACTCTATAACATCATCTATGCCTCCATCTCTTCCTCCTTCATCCATAATCACTGCCTTCATATTTCGACAATGCTCCACAATAATGTCTTTGATTTGTCCTCCTATCACGATAAGATAAATTATGGTGGCTAATTTTCCAAAGCTTTGTCGCATCTATATGACCTATTATAAGTCATGCAATGTGCATCATTCTACACGACTTATTTTTATTGACTAATTCCATTAAAAAATAATCTCTCCTGATAAATAATTCAAAAGGACAAGGTAACCTTAAGTAATCATTCAGTCAAATGGGGGATTCCATTGTGTACTTTTTGCCAATCCAAACAAAACCTCAACTTAGGGCATGTTGAAGGGTCATGAGTTTATAGTGAAACGAAGTTGAGGTCGACCTACTAGGGTTGCTAGCGATGGTCCCTCCAATGAGGGCGCCTAGTCTAATGGCATTCTTTATTTTAACATATCGGTGCTTGCACCCCTTGTTCCGAATTGTATATTTTTCTTCTCTAACAAAGTAGGAATACCCTCATGTTTTACGTCCGAGAGTTTAGACGAAACAATCCAAAGACTTACTCTGGCCCCAAATTGCCTCATTGTTAGGAGCTCTAAGTTTAAAAGTTCTTACCCAAATGAAAAAAGTATTTGGCGGATAAAAATTTCAATGTCCGACTAAATTAAAGAACATAGTAATCCTATGGAAAAAATTATTCTTAAAAAGAAGTTATAGTCCTATAGAAGGACAATTATCCAACTAAAATCTAAGTTGTGGCACTTAATGATTGTTTCAATAGTTTTGACACGAAATTGGTCCGACTTTGTTCCACAACTTAATTTACTCCAGAGATGCAAGGATGGGCATCGCTCGGCATATTTTTGTGGCAAGATGCTCTTGAATTACGGCAAATCAAAAAGTTCAAGATTAGTAAATATGAAGAAGGTGATTGTCGTACCGATTGAGAGACCATTGCACTGCCAGATGTGCGTCAAGTTATCAAGATGAGACAAGACAAGCTTCCTCAATTTACCACTCCCTGTATCCACACCATCACCTTCGAATATGGTCTCGATCGAATGGCATGAAATCACTCGTACTTCCTTGAGACAGTGTTGTAGCCTCTTCAACATATGGGACCGAGCAATATGTAAAAGATTGGCACAGTGATTCAATTCAAGGAATTCCAATTTGCAAAAGGAATCATTGGGAATTTGATTGTTCCATAGCTCTTTGCACTGAGCGCCTTCAATTTCTAGTTTTCTTATATTGGGAAATGAGACCTGCACGAGGATAATGTGAGAAAGGATGACAAGTAGGAGAAATTTATTATATTGTTCGTCCTAAAACATGATAATGCAAGAATGCAAATACAATAAGGAATAGAGCAAACCGTTTCATTGAACAATGGCTGTGGCAATTCGTCATTTTCTTCAGCCATCTTGCCTAACTGCCTCTCAACACTTGTAGGATTTCATATGAATGCTCTAAAGTTATGGCACCCCACAATTTTTAGATCTTCTAAGGAGGCAAAATCATATGAACAACTTCCTGAACTAAAATTAATCATTTTATCGAGCTCTTTATGTGTTAGTTCACTTAAGCAAGGGAAACTCATCACTTCCGCCTCTGATCGACCAACTTCTTTCTCGGGAATCACTTCCTTCATATGTTTGCATTTAGTAATTTTTAGCTTCTCAAGTTTCCCTAGAGTTGTGGCCGTATGATTGGGGAAGAGATATCTTAGGTCAGAGCAATTCTCAACACTGACAGTTTTAAGACTAGGAAAACCAAAAACTGTTTGGGAGTTGCTCATCACCACATGTCTCAGCTTTCCTGCTCCACTCACGCTCACTTCTTCCAATTTGGGGAGTGAGACAATTTTGTGTTCCGAATTTGAATCAAAGGACCCACAATTAAACAATGATTCCAGGGAGGGACAGCTTTCGATGTCAATGCTTACCAATTCGGGGAGCAATACCCTTGTTTGTTCCATATTTGAATCCAGGGACCCACAATCAAACAATGATTTCAAGGATGGACAGTTTTCAACCTCGACACTTTTTAGGTTGTGCAATCTCTCTATGATTGTCGCAAGGAAGATGTGGAGGAGGTCAAAGCAACTTTCAAGGGTGATGGTGGCTAATTTGCAGAAGGAACTTCTAGAAAGTTCATCATGCCATATCCTTTTGAAGGATCCTCCTGAGTTAAGGCTTAACTCCTCCAAGTCTAGTAAACTAACCTACTCACAAGAGTGACGTGTCAGATCACAGTTGTGAAAAATATAACAATTTGGCCTAATCCTAACCACCTATCTAATGTGGTGGAAGAATCAAGTTTCTCTGACCAATGTAGTTATAAATTATGAACACATTTGAACAAATAAAACAAAATAAGAATCTTCAAAGAGATATTGATACTTGCCCTAGCAAACCGAGTATCTATGGCTATTGGGGGCAAAATCTCAAAGAAGGGATGTTTACCTTTCTATCGAAGAAGGAATTTGAATAAGTATCCTGTAGATCTGAAGTAGTGGTTACTAACTCTGTCCCTTCATCAACTCGTTCTTCATCCACGATGACCGCCTGAAAGAATATGAATGAGCCGAAAGTGTACAAATGGGCTTGTTGCTTTTAAAAACGTCGAAAACTTAATTGATCAATGCAGAATGTTTAAGATCTTAGCTTGAAAAAACGGAGAAGGAAATCTCCACAAAATAGCTGACGTTGACATATGGTTATGTTGGCATGATGTGTTGGAATCAGTTCCAACGGGCATGAAGTTGGGACAAGAATTATGTGGACTTTCTTTGTTCCGTGGCTCTTCGTTCGCCTTCCCATTTATTTAATCTCTGGAGGTTGCTTTATTCATTTTGAAATTAATTAATTTCGTTCACTCCTTAAAAGTTCATTTGTTCAATACACTGTTTATTCTACTAATTAAAAATGTTAAATGAGTAATAAATTAGTCATAGTAGAAACCCTTGAGCCCAATTAATTCGTGCAATTATCTAAAATTGAAAAAAATAGAAATAAAAAGCAGTCATAGGAATGAAACCCTTGAGCCCAATTAATTCGTTCAATACGCTATTTATTCTTCTATTTCAAATTGTTGTATTCTAATGGAGGTCGACTATAGAGTATCTTTTCCTGGTCGACCACCTTCTTTTTTGAGAACCATTTCCTTCATTTGTTTGCACCCCGTATAATGTTATAGCCATTCATGTTTCCTTAGAGTTGAGGTTGTACAATTGGGGAAGAGACTTCTTACATAAGAGAAACTTTCAACATAGACATTTTTCAAACTAGGAAAACACAAAACCGTTTGGGAGTCGCTCTTCACCACGTGTATCTCAGCCTTCCAGCTCCACTCACCCTCACTTTATCCAACTTGGGGAGCAATTCAAATTTTTGCTTCGGATATTCCTTGGGGGAGGGGGTACAGTCGATGCCTTCATGGCTCTAGCTGGCCCCAATCTCACTCCCTTCAAATTTTGGACTGCGTGGGGCCCATCCCCACCCAAAGGCTACGAATGCATTTCAAACGGTTGTCATGTGGTGCATTCTCTTCTTATCCTTCTCCCCCCTCTTTTCTTTGAGGAAATTCCTTTTCTAAATATTATATATATACACAATTATAATATAATAAGATTAATAACATCAAAAAAACCCCTCAAAACTGCTATAGTGGTATCATATTTAATGCAGACTGATTTTGGCGTCGCATAAAATTTCAAACCAAAGCGTTATTGCCATACTTACCTTGAATCAATTTTTCGTATAATAAAAAAATCTTGTGCGATGTTAGTTTGGGAGAAATGTGATGCATATGTACTAATGAGAGATTTATTACGTTATAAAAATTAGTTTGAATTAAATGCAGAATTGGTGTACCGATTTGTTATTTTTTTCCATGGTATTAACTTAATATAATATTACATATACTTAAGAGTCGCGATGGAATGCAAAAGCAATCACCAAAAAATGGAAAAAATATGAAAAAATTATTTTCGGCTGACAAAAAAATATGTTGGGGGGGGGGGGGGTCAAGAGCACTTTTGTGGAGGAAGAGACAATAATATATTTGCCGGTATTATGAAGTGTTTGAATCAGATGCAACTTGCATGTAGGTGGGACATGAGTTATGGGGACGTTCTTTGTTACGTTTGTTCACCTTCCATTTATTTAATCTCTAGGCGTTACTTTCTTCATTTTGAAATTGTTGAATTCCGTTAATTCATTCAAGATTCCTTCTCACATTCATTCTTTCAATAAACTCTTTTTTCTTCTCAATAAAATTGTTAAATGAGTAATAAATTAGTCATCGTAGAAACCCAGGTTAGAACCCAACTAATTAGTGCAACTATCTAAGATTGAAAAAAAAAAAAAATCAGTCCTAGAAAGAGTTTTTCCTTTAGCTATAGTTGAATGTGAATCAAAATTTGTGGCTTGTGGCTTATCCGAGAGGATTTTTTTTATTTGTGATTCAAATATTAAAATGTGCAATTAATTAAAGATCAATGCAATAAGCTATATGTTCGGTGGACACCAATACGCCTTATCCTAAATCCCCCAATAATAGCATGATCTTGGTAGCTTTTGCATAATTAAGAATTAACGAAACTTAGACCCTTTTGATAATAAAGATTGACAGAGGGAGAAAATGGAGAAGTTACCTGAAGTGGAGCACCCTCTGATGTGATTCCAGTTGTTGTGCAAAAGCTCGTCATATTTGGTAAGTCAACCAATTCTAGAAGACGTACATTGGGCAACTCAACCATATTATCAATAGAACCAAAATCTTTTCCAGCATCTTCGGTGCTAATGGCTTGCATTGAGTGACATCCACCTACAAAAATCTCTTCCATCTGTACGAGTCTTTGCATTTGTGAAAGACACCACAAGTATTTCAATTTATTGCACTTTGAGACTGAGACAATTTTCAATTTGCTGAAGCACACTGAGTCAACACAGTCATGGCATATCTTTTCCAGATTAATTAGATTTGTGAGGGACAAGGACTCTAAATTCGGGAAAGCACCATCGGATGAACTGGCAATGTACTTGATTGAGGCGCTGTCCTTAATGTCGAGATGCTTTAGTGTTGGAAATCCCCCAATGCACAACTCGTGAGCATTTTTCTTAAACTTTCTCATTCCGTGCAAACACAAGTATTGAGTGTTATGTAAAGTTTTCTTAATCCATTCTCTTGAAAGAATATGATCGCACCCTTCCAAGTTGAGAATCATAGTTCTCAAACCTTCATATCCCATCCCAAACCATCCATCTCCTATCTGGATCCAAAAGTTGATCAAGTTCCCACATGGCAAGTCATCATCCTCCATGAGTACGGTGGGATCACGGATTAATATTTCCACAGACATTAGCTTTGTCAAGCTCTTCAACTCGGCAAGTCGAGCGTTACACGATTTCGATTGTATTTCATCCACACCCATCCATCGAACAAAGCTGTCCCTCATATGTAATTCTTCCAAGTTGATTAAGCCTTTTAGGGCACCAGGCTCGATTATCTTAAGGTCCTTGCAATAGCTTAGATTCAACAATCTCAGATTCATCAGGTCCCCAATTTCTTTAGGTAGCTTAGAAATTGTAGACCCTGCGAAGCTGAGAATTTGCAATGTTTTGAGCTTGCCAAGAATTACCACATCCCCCACGTCACATTGGTCTAAATATAACGACCCGAGATTCCCGAGGATTTCGATTGAGCAAAGTGAAGTGGTGATATCCATGGAGCAAAGATACAGGACTCGGAGCTCCTTCATGTATGTAAAATCTAGTCTATAGGAATCTCCCTCACCACATCGACACATAGGTTCCCACCCCCAATGTTTCAGTAAAGATAACATGAGTATCTTCAATTTAGGAAACGCACACTGCGTTAGTTCAGCAAGCCTATCACAGCCAACATCAACTAGGCATATTGCCCAACATTTCTTAAGCTTTTCCTTTGTCTTTGGGCCATAATTGTTGTTCATCATTAAGAAATTTTGACCTTTAATTGGAGTTGAGACAACCATCTCGCTGTAAAGATCATGTATGGTAACATTTTTCTCGTCATCGCCTCCATCTTGCAACAAACAAATGGAACGGAGGCTATCCAGAAGAGTGTTCAATCTATACCTTGAATCCTGTATCGTCCTATTGTATCCGTCAAACAAGTCCAATCCCATACCTAGTCCCAGCAGAGTTTCGACTTGAATGGTCCCACCCATAAGACCGCAGAGCAAGAATAAAGACTGGGCGTCCTCATTCTCCAAATGGTCGTAACTCATCTTCACTATGGTTTCCATTTTCTTTGCATCTAATTTTGTCAAAGCGTTTTTCCATGCATACACACCACTATTTTTCAAGGTGCTCGCGACGGAGATAATCAAAAGAGGCAAACCTGCGAGTTTCTTGACCACTTCAGGTGCTATTCGTTTCAATTCCTCGTCTACAAGCTTGTCGCCAACCGTCTTTTCAAATAGTCTGAAAGCTTCATCATCGTTTAAACCTTCAATACGAAATGTTAAATCAGCAAGCATCTTCTGCTCCAGCACGTCATGAAATCTCGATGTGAGCAACAATTTGCATTTCCCGCTCGTGTCTCCTGAAGGAATTCCGACCGCTTTCAAATCAAGTTCCTCCCATATGTCGTCCAATATTATGAGAACCTTCTCACTTGGATCCTTCTGCAATCTCTCCCGCAGACGATTTCCTCTGCCACTTTCGCTTTGCAGGTCCTTCAGATCCAATTTCAAGTCGTCAGCGATCTCGTCTTGGATATTCTTCAAGACAGGAATCTGTGATACTTTTGCTTTGACGATCATGTGGAACGGTCTCCTGTCTTTTCTGAGCTTCTTCTCGACTTCCTCCAACATTGTAGTCTTCCCCACGCCTCCAGGCCCGTAGATGCCAATCACTTTCAGCTTCTCATCATCCAGAGCTTCCATTATGCCCTGAATGATGGAAGCTCGCGAATCCGCAATAGTGTCGCCCCCATCAGCGGCTGACGAATTCACATCGGAAGGACCACTAACAAGCCCCAAATCGATGATAGTGTTGCCCCCACCACCGGCCGACAAATTCACGTCGGGAGGACTGCCAACACGCCCCGGTGGAGCACTCTCACAGTAGACCCTCTCGAATTTCCCTTGCGGAATGAGTGCCTGGATGGCCTCGACTGTCTTCCTCGCGTTCCTTCCGAGACAATAACGCTCCTTTGGGTTGGGAAGCCACCCGCAGGAGCAAGTTTTCTTGGCTCTTCCATCTGTTAACTTCGCGAAGTTATCCAGCACGCCGTGCGCCTCGTTGGCAACGTTCTCTGCATTATTCTTCCATCTGTTGACTTCGGGTTTTATCTCCCTCAAGTTGTTTTCAGCATGAACGACGGAACGCTGCACCCCATCTTTCACGCCTTCGAGATTATCAAGTTCTACCTTAAGTTGGCCGACGTTGCTGTTGGTGAATATCACGTAGCCGCATTGACGACAGACCGGAGCCACCAGGTACTCTGCCACTTTGGCAGCTACCGACACAACAATATCCACCATTTTCCCCCTTGTTGAATTCTTTTCGGTTTTCTTCCCTACTTCTTTGTGGAGAATGAAGGTTAAGAATCTATATATGCTGAGGAAGGCGGAACTGATGGAACCCAGAAACGAAGGTGACTGAAGAAGAGAAAGATTTGATATGATGAACACACGACGGTTCCAGCTAGAAGAACAGCCAAAAGAAGATTAGACGAAAGAGAGGGCTTCCAGCGGTAGGCGTATATCGAAATACAGACCGAGGAAGAAATCATTTGGAAGATACAAAAATGGTGGTCAGAAAGAGG
This sequence comes from Corymbia citriodora subsp. variegata, assembly GCA_014858505.1. Lineage (NCBI taxonomy): Eukaryota > Viridiplantae > Streptophyta > Magnoliopsida > Myrtales > Myrtaceae > Corymbia > Corymbia citriodora. Next base: position 37,589 of record MU090033.1, read on the forward strand.
GGCACGAGGCATTAATATATGTGTCGTTACTACATTGTAGTCCCTACATCATATCTTACACAGCATCTACAAAATCTCCAAAAATAGGAATGCCTCCGTTTGATTATGCTTGACCTCAAAGACGCTGATTAAAAACAAGTGGGCCCTACTCCACCATTTCTTTTCTACTACGACCATGCGAGGACTGCCGAGCTGTCTACCGCTATCATCATCACCCATCAATCGTTTCACCCACGCTCGGCTCCAGCAATCAGCAGCGATCCACCAGTCCCCACTAGGGACCGAGGTATGGTCCGGATTCCGATTCAGATAATGCACTCTAATCCTAGTCACTTCACGAGCTGTCTAAGCATCGACTTCAATAAAGTTGGTTGATAATAGAGTCCGCTAAGTGCAATAATGCTTAGTACTGTGTGGAGACCATCAATATTGACCAATATGTTTTTATCGTCGAAAGTTTGTCATATTTTCCTTATAAAAGCATCTTGCTTGTAACAAGTCTGTAATGCCATTCGCTTTATAAGGCTAATTTCAAAGAAATGCTGTCACAAATACCATGGTTTTCGTCAACGCTCACTAAATTATTATAATTTTTTTTCAATCACTTAGATATTATAATTTTTTTGATTATTTAAATGTCATGACTTTTAAAAAAATATATTTACATAAGTGCTATAACTTTTTAAAAAACGTTAACCACAAGTGCTAGAAATTCGACTTGTCATAGCACCTGCGGTGAGAAGAGTTATAACATTTAAATAATTGATTGAAAATTATGATACTCTAGTGAATAATTTTAAAGTGAAAGCATTCAAGTGAACAATTTTTTTTCAAAGTTATAGAACTTAAGTAATCGAAAAAAATTATGACATTCAACCAACCGTAACATAAAAGTTACGTTACTTGTAATGCCCTAATCCCAACTAACTTTTGTCAGAAGTAGCATAAGAATTGGAAAGTGTTTGAATCAAGAAACACTCTTCGGTGGCCAACTACACTCTTCAAGTTACGTAAGAGATGAAGCTAGCAGAGATAACTGGCTAAAGACAACACCGCCACCGTCGTTTTACTACTGCTACTGATCCCGTATATTATAACAAAACGTGCTCCTTCAGATTTGTCATCTAATAGCTTCACTATGCTTGGTAATGAGCCTGTGTTTGACCTTTAGCTTAAGCCGAAGCTCTCGGACGATCAATTTGATGAGCTCCCCGTGTCTATCGAGAAGAACTGCCAAAAAAAGAGTCAAATGAGGAACTGAAAAATAACATTTTAATACAACTTGGCTTGAATTGGGGAAAGTCAATGTGTAATTTTCCACAATGCTTCGAGTATTGGGGTTGGGTATATTAAGCTCTACCCATCCTCAGCGGAATTTGATTTTCTTCATTGTCTGAAAATTTTCTTTGCAAGTGTTTTTCCTTATTGAATAGAGATTTCTCATAACTCCTATATAAATTGTCATACCATATGAACCACTATTATTGAAAAATTTTATTTGTTTGTGTGGAATGACACTTGTGCAGAAATTAGGATGCTGAATTTGGGCTCGACCTTGGGTGACCTTTGGAGGCTGGATAGAAACATATAATAGGGCCTGTTTGGTTCAGCTTTGCCAAGGGGCTTTCAGCCTCGAAAGCCCCTTGGCCAAATGCGAACCTGTTTGGTTCAGCATTTGAAAACCCCATTGGCCAAATGCTAGCATTTGGAATGCTAGTAGAATGCTAAAAGCCCAATGCTGGTGGAGACCAGCATTGGGCTTTCAGCATTTCAAGGATATAAGTCAACATCGTTGACTTTTTTTTTTTTTTTAAGAAACGGAGCAGCCCAGCAGTGGCTGCTGGGCACGACCTCCGGCGACCGTTGGAGGTCGCGCGACCTCCGGCGACCGCCGACGGAGGTCGCCCGACCCCGGCGACCGCCGTCGGAGGTCGCGCGACCCCCGGCGACCGCCGACGGAGGTCGCTCGACCCCCGGCGATCGTCGCCCGGGGTCGCGCGACGCCTGGGTTCCCGCGACCCAAGCGTCGCGACCTCCGGCGGTGACACGCCTGGGTCGCGCGAACCCAGGCGTCACCGCCGGAGGTCGGAGGTCGCGACGCGACGCCTGGGTCGCGCGAACCCAGGCGTCGCGACCTCCGGCGGTGACACGCCTGGGTCGCGCGAACCCAGGTGTCGCCGCCGGAGGTCGAAGGTCGCGACGCGACGCCTGGGTCGCGCGAACCCAGGCGTCGCGACCTCCGGCGGTGACACGCCTGGGTCGCGCGAACCCAGGCGTCGCCGCCGGAGGTCGAAGGTCGCGACGCGACGCCTGGGTCGCGCAAACCCAGGCGTCGCGACCTCCGGCGGCAACGCGCCTGGGTCGCGCCAACCCAGGCGTCGCCGCCGGAGGTCGGAGGTCGCGCGAACCCAGGCGTCGCGACCTCCGGCGACGACACGCGCGACCTCCGACGGCGACCCCTGGGTTCGCGCGACCCAGGCGTCGCCGCCAGATGTCGCCGGAGGTCGCCCAGGCGGCGACGCCGCCGGCTAGATCTGGCCGCCAACAGCAACGCCGGTGGCCAAATCTGGCCGGTCACCGGCCACCTGCTTATTTAAAAAATAAAAAATAAAAAAATATAAGAAAAGTTATTTGCAGATGTAAGTTTACCAAACGGTATTTACACCAAAGTCATTTCGGAAAACTCCAATTTGCCAAACACTTTTGCTTTTACCAAATACCCATTTAACTAAAGATACTTGGAGAAATGCAAATGTATTCCCTAAAAGTTGAACCAAACGGGGCCATAAGTTGTTTGGCTATTGACTTATCATCATACCTAGAGCTCTCTACGATAATTTTGTCACGAACTAAAGATACTGATTTAAAACAAACGGGCCCCACCCCCACCATTTCTTTTTGGGCTAAAATTGCCTTCAGACCCCACCGCTTGCGGAATGCGAGAATCATCCGGCTATCTACCACTGTCACCGTCGCTCCTGTCATTTCAGACGTGCTCAGCTCCAGCGATCAATGGCGTCAGAGGTCGCCGGCCTCAAGTCTCACTAGACCAGCGAGCCTAACCTCATCAGCGGCTGACGAGCTCCAGACTTAGCCCATGGTAGGTCGTCAGCGACCAACCAAAAAAGAAGAAAAGCAAAATAAAAGGAAGAAAAAAATTAATAAAAAATCAAATTAGAAAAGAAAAAAAAAGTGACAACCAGTAGGAGCATGAAATAAAAAAGAATGAATGATAAAAATAGTTTTTTCTTATTTAAAAAATAAAAAATATTTTCTCCTAATTTAAAAGAATTTTTTTTATGAATAATATTTTCCTCAATCAATTAATTTTACTTGAAAAGAATGCTAGAAAATCCAAAAAACGTTTTTTCAGAAATTATTTGCCACCGAACAAACGGAACCTCAATTTTATGAAGATTAATAAGCATAATCATCAGTTTTTTTGTGAGAACCTCACTTTAGCAGTTCCAAATAAACCCAATTTCATTGATTAATTGCACCTCATTAACTGTACCGGTGAATATAAAGTGTATTTGTATGTAAGCATGCATGTCAAGGGGATCATTGACTCTATGTTAGCGTAGCATGGACTTGATAATGTAAGCTTATTTCAGGGATTATAAGGATCTCACGCTATTCAATGGTCGAGCCTGCCCACCTCCCCCTCTGACCTATCTCTGCTGTTAACCTACACGTAATGACCCTCTTTCCAACTCTCTGCAAAATATAACGTAACAATTCACGCTTAACCTCCAAATCCTTACGAGCCTCTCCCTCCCTAACATGTGCCAAAAACGCATGTCCGCCGCCGTTGCTCTGATGCTGCTCTCACTCTCTCTCTAAAACGCAGAGGAGGAGGAAGGTACAATGAAGTGATGTTAAAGAGTTAACCAGGGTAGAGTTAAAGTTTGCCGTTTGGCCATCATCGGTCGCTCGGCAATTGCCAAAGCTTCGTGTTTTTTAAACCTGTTGGTGTAGATGCGGGGCAGTACAACTTCGTGCATGTGAAGGCTGCTCAGTGAATCACCGAGGCACCCAACTTCACCGTATTGGTCCCATCTTTCTTTTATTTAGATGCTCTGTACGATAATTGAGATGTGAACAGTATAGCAAGATGATCAGCCCCCTATATCAATTGTACAGAAAATAGACAAATCTAAAAATCGGAAGAGAAGAGCAAAGAATATCTTTTATTTAAGAACATGTATTTACCTATATACCTAGAAAAATAGAAATAAAAAAAGGATTTGCTGAAAAAGCCTCAAAGCATCGTGGCAATGTATGCACAACCACATATATTTAGCCCCAAAATATTCTTAAAGAAAACTACCCTTTTAATTCGGTCTATCACTCAAACTCAAACAAAAAGAGTAGAAGTCATCAAAAATTGTAAACTAAATTTACTGTGACACGTTCACATGAAACTTATCTCAAATTTATACAATAATGACACCTATACTTCATAATCAACTTTGAATAGAATTTAATATGGAAAAAATCAAGTTTGCCAATTAACAACTTTTCAAAAGAATGCAATATAAAAATCATGTCTCCATTAATTAATGGGTGTGTGAAATGGACGGAACCCCCGTACCTAATAGAGATTTGTTGATTAGCTCTTGACACTCTATTGATACCTAAGAAATACCTACTATTAATTTTGTGAATGTTCATGGGTTTTGATGTACATTCACAACTCCATTGAGAGAAATTGAAGGTTCATGGAAGATGTCTTTTCAGTTCTAGTATAATCCTCGTTTATTTTTCAGAAGTTCACTTTAATAGTTCTGAAACAACCCAATTTAATTGATGATTACATCTTGTTAACAATTTTAATGAATATGAAGTGTATTTGTGTGTAACTCTCTCTCTCCCTCTTTTGGACCTCTCTTCGCATATGGTCTCCATGTAACGATCCTCTTTCCTGTTCTCTGCAAAAGTAACGTAACTATTCTCTGCAAACTCCAAATCCTCACGTCTCACTCCCACTCCTTCCCTGACTAGCGCCAACTGCGCACGTCCGCTCACTCACGCACTCTCTCTCTCTAAGGCCGTGAATAATAATAATAATAATAATAATAATAATAATAATAATAATTTTGTAACATACATTGATTTTTTATATGTATTCAATAAACAAGTTTCTAAATAAAAATATAATCTAAAATTTTTATTTTCGAAATAAAAATTCATTTATAAATAACACAAAATGTCTCCCTCTTGAGTGATCGACGGGCGAGCAACGGATGGTTGCGGATGGGCAGCCAATTAGTACATGGCGTGAGTAATAAGAAGTATTTTTATTTTGTATTTTAAATTTGTTTTTAGAAGAGAAAAATAGAATAATTATCTTTTGCATCTGTGACGCAGAGGAGGTGGACGAGGATGACAGGACAAAGTGAGGTTAAGGAGTTAATCACGGTAGAGTTGAGTTGCTTTTTGGAAATGGTCGGTTGCTTGCCAATTGTTGAGGCTCCGTGATATGTCAACCTTATGCTGCAGATGGGCAATGCGACTTGGTACATCAGGTCACGTGGTAATTATTAAGCTTCGTCTAATGTCAAATTTCGCCCAGGGAACAACTCCGCCGTACTGTACCATTCGTCTTTCTACATGTTGGCCAGGCCTGCTTCAAGTTAATGTGTTCACAATCTTGTATGATTATATATTCCATCCCAAATTCGTACAAATTGTTTTACGAATAACAGCAACAAATATTCTTGAAAAAGCAATCTCTCAATTCAGTTGATCATGTTAACCAAAAAATTAAAAAACATCCGGTCGATCACCCAAAACAAAAACAGTCATAATCAATGGGAAACATAATTACAAATATAGTCCAAAAATTTAAATAACCTAATAAAACCAAATAGTCATCATTTACATATGATTATTGTAGCGTCACAATAGGAGCTGTTATTCATATATATATATCCTATATGTAGCCATGATATTCAATTTCTATTTTGAAGTGAAAATAATTAAGACAAACAATCACAAGATATGGATCGACGAAATGAATTAAAAGAACCTGGCGCCCCTCAATAAAATATCAGGATGAAGTTGTCGTCTTGCTCATCGACTTTGTCTCTTTGTGCAAACCATCTACTTCTGGTCTCTACTTCTTCATTCTTGTTAGATTGATGGGCCTGAGCGAACGGTGATCTATAATGTTGAGCGCAAAACACAATTTGAGTGAGAAACTTACTGATATTTTTTTATGTTTCTTTGAGTAACACATGCACCTATTATCGAGTGGATATGTATTGTCATTGATGAGGACTTCAACTTGTGGGGAAATTTGTACATATCGACTTTCACGTCAAATGGAAGATGATATTTATGGACAATATCACTCGACATGTTCGCTACCTTGATTTTTCTGTTGAGACCAAAACCCTTACAAAATCGAACGGGCCATTCCATAGGATGAAGTGGGTTTTAGAAATGGGTTGAAAAGAAGTGAGGAAATAAAAATCCAAGAAATACAAAGAGAATGGTAGATGGAGAATCTCATGTGGGCCCATAAGATATTTTCCTCTAAAAGGTGGTAAGAAATAGAAAAATGGGAAAAAACCAATAAAAAATCATAAATTATACTTATCTTAAATCTTTTTTTTTTAATTACGACCATCGTAACATATTCTTCCTCCGTCCTCGTCAAACCTGCAGCCTTTGGTCTCCACGTACTTTAAAGACTCTAAGCCATTGCAGCCTCCCATGGCTCTTGGCTCGGGACAAACTTTCAGCTCAACACATCTTAGCTTCTTCAACTTGCATAGATTAATTAATCTTTCAATTGAACCAAATGCGACAAAGATCCTGATTCCCCCAAACCTTGAACTTCAACAAGTCTTTCAATTTGAGACACCTCCAAGATTTGTAATTCCTCAAGCACTAGATCAGTTGTCATCTCGGGATATTCACAATTTCCTCGACTTCACCTAGCTTTCCAAGACAGGAAAGGGTGCCACCAAGGATTCATCGATAACTCAAAAACCTTAATTTAATAGTTCTAAGAAAATCTAATTTTATTGATTGATTATACATCGTTGATGAATCCGGTGAATATGAAGTGTATTTGTATGTGATTAATTGTTTGCATGTGTAAGGGGATCATGAACTCCATATCAGTATTGCTTGCACTCGGTAATATCAGTCTTTTTCATGGATTACATGGGGCTACTCCTCCCTCCCTCTCTGATCTCTCGTTACTATTAACCACCACGGAATGACGCTCTTTCCGGTTCATTCTATGCAAAAGCAACGTAACAGTTCACAAAGCCGACGCTTCTCATTGTTGACTCCCAGACCCTTACCGTGTCTCTCCCTCCACAACACGTACCGACCACACGTTCCCCCCGCGGGGGGCCCCTCTCCTGCGCTCTCTCTCTCTCTCTCTCACGTAGACGAAGAGGAGGGAGGAGGAGGAGGAGGAGGAGGAGGAGGAAGAAGAAGCAGACAGCGTAAAGTGTGGTTAAGAGTTAACCAGGGTGCGGTTAAGTTGCTTTTCGACCGTCGGTCACTTGGGAATTATTGAAGTTTCGTGTTATGTCAACCTCATCCTGCAAATGAGGGGCACGACCTGATACATCGTGGGTCCCCTGGCAATTATTAAAGCTCCTCGCCATGTGAACCTCACGCCCAGGACCCGACTCTGACCTACCTCTCTTTCTGCGAGACTCCTGCTTCTGCACGTCGTCACGTGGCAATTATTAAAGTCGGATTTTCTTGTCCCATGAAAAGGCACAACCAAAATGCACTGACCGACACAAGTGACATGTAAGCGCGTCTGAAGAAAGAGGACAAGCCCTCTGGTCTGTCCTCCTCTAATCCATGTGCTCGTCTTATCCTTTTCAACCTTACATAATTGGCTCCTAGTATTCTTTGTTTACTTATTTATAAAATGTACATCGCACTATGGTATATGGATAATCATTGTCCCTTTCTGACTCCAATTTGGTGCACCTTAAACCGAGGGCTGCACATAATCACAAAATCCCTTTGGTTCGAGATTTGAATATATGGAAATTATTCAGATCATTTTCACCTCATCTCATCTCTCCCTTAGAAGAAATTATTCATTTCTTTCCTAATTTAGAATGATATTAGAGAAAATTAGGCCCTGCATGGTAACGCTCCCGAGAATACTTGTTTCTATTCTTTTGTTCTCGGGAACAGAAATGCGTTTGGTAAATTTTTTGTTCCCGGGAACAAATTTATTCCCCGAAACAAGTTTGGAGTAGAAATCAGAAACAAGAAAAAGTTGTTTCTTGTTTCCGAGAACAATTTGAAGAAACACTTTTTTTTTCTTTCTTTTTTTTCTTTTTCTTTCTTCTTCTTCTTCCTCTTCCTCTTCCTCCTCTCACCCCTCAGCCGCCCCATCGCTGCCGCCGGGCGAGCCTCGCCCGGCCATCGGCGAGGCTCGGCCTCGCAGATCTGGGCGAGGCCTCGCCCAAGCCTCGTCGGTGGCGGCCGACGCGAGGCTCGGCCAGCGAGGCTCAAGCCTCGCCGGTGGCGGCCGTGCGAGGCTCAAGCCTCGCCGATGGCGGCCGTGCGAGTCTCGGCCTCGCCCAGATCTGCAAGGCTGAGCCTCGCCGGTGGCCCTACGAGGCTCCGGCGAGCTCGCCGGAGCCTTGCCGGCAGCAACCAACAAAAAGAAGGGAGAAAAAAAAGAAAAAGAAAAAGAAAAAAAGAAAATTAAAAAAATCAAAAGATTAGAAATTTTTACCAAACGTGTTTCTGTTCCTGGAGTAAAAATTTTGAACCGTTATCAAACATCCTCAAATGCTCAGAAACAGTTCCCGGGAACAGAAATAAAAAAAAAAACATTTCTGAGCAGAAACTGTTCCCGGGAACAGAAACGTTGCCATACAGACCTTTATTCATTGATTACACTGCCCATGCTGATTATCCAGCAAAGAGAACCAAAGAAATTTTCCTGTGGGCGCACAAATTATTTCCCTCTGTTTCCTCATACTTGTGAGAGGATACAGAGGGAATAAAGAGAATCCAAGGTGGTCAAGCCAGCTTTACATTAACGAGACCTATATTCTTATTAAGGAATGATTTGAAAATTTTATTTTCTTCGTAATATCACGTTGTGAGGTTCATATCCTATCATTATTACCTTGCATCGTAATCAAATATATAGGTCTTTTCACTATAAATTGTTGTTTTAATCATCGCTTCATCCATAATGTAGTTAAGTCTCTTCATTGTTCTTAATTATTGTTTGACCTATTCCTTCAATTCAACTTCATTATTTTTAACCTCTATGTGATATTGCCACCAATTGCATTGCACCTCTCATTTTAGGCTATGTTCGATTTCAGTTTAGAGTTTTGATGATGATTTTAATTTAATAGATGGAAAGATAGATATGGTGCTGAACCAAAATGAAGACAAAAAGAAAGTGATTTTAATAGCTAACCGCGGTAAATTTAAAGTTGTTTTTTTGCCTTTGTCCATTACGTAGCAATTATTAAAATTCATGTTATATCAACCTCGCACTCCATATGGTAGTATGGCCTTAGACATGTCATGTCCTATGTGTCGTTTGGACTTCATATATGTGAATGCTAATATTAACTTCATCATGTTAATGTGGGCACAACCATATGATCATTACATATCTAGTCTCAAATTCATACCAATTATTTTACAAATAACAACAACAACTATTCTGAAAAAGAAGAAGCTACCTCTTCACCCAAAACAAAAGATGGTTTAAACCAATGGTAAAATATCCTGATATGATCAAATAGTTATCATGCACTTAAAAAAAGTATAGTGCCACAATAGAAGTTGTTCTATTGACCGCGCACATAATAAAAGTTTAATTACAAAGGTATCATATATTCAATGTGTGGCTGTGATATTCAATTATTATACCAAAAACAGGTGATGTAGGATTAAATTAGATATATATTAATCCATCTGCATGCACCATTGCAGAGAACAAATCCGTTGGAGTGTTCGTTCACTTTGTTTCTCAATGCAAACCATCCACATCTCATCTCTTCTTTTTTCTTATTATGGATGGATGGGCCTGAGCAAATGACGAGCTATAATGTTAGTGCAAAACATAATTTGAGTTGAGATACTTTACTCATACTTTGACAGTACACAAGTGGACGTTGACCTCTAAATAGTCGAGACTCCTTATCAATATGTTTATGCTTTAATGTCCGTAATCTATGATTTAATTCAATTTTGAATAATTGAACTTTGATGAAACAAAACCAAAATCCCGATTATTACTCACAAATCCGAATAGGTATCATCTTGTACAACATATTACTCACAATCCGATTACTCATTGAGAGAAACTGAAGGTTCATGCAATTGGAAGATACACTTTCATTTTTATTTTTGTATAGAAGTTACTAATTATAATAATCATTTATTTCACAAAACCTCACTTCAAGAGTTCCAAAACAACCCAATTTCTTGCTTGCTTAGACTTTGTTAACAGATCCAGTGAATATGAAGCGTATTTTTACGTAATTATCTCTCTATCTTTCTCTGACCTCTCTTTGCAAATAATCTCCACGACCCTCTTTTCAATTCTCCGCAGAAGTAATGTAACAATTCTCTGCAAACTTCAAATCCTCAAGTGTCTCTCTCCTTCCCTAGCAAGTACCAACCACAGTCGTTGCTCTGATGCTACTCTGTCTCTCTCGAGAACTCTGTAAAACGTAGTCGAGGAGGAAGACGGAACAAAGCGAGGTTAAGGGTTTAACCAGGGTAGAGTTAAGTTACTCTTTGGCCATCGTCGGTCACTTCGCAATTATCAAAGCTTCGTCTCCACGTCAACCTCTTCTGCAGATGAGAGTGCGACTTGATGCATCGTGGGTCACATGACAATTTAAAGCTTCTTGTCATGTCCAACCTCACGTCCAGGGACCCAGCTCTACCGTACCGTCCTTTCTCCCTTTTCACACGTTCTCTGGTCCAGAAAAATCCAAGTAAGAGTTAGAAGGGGATGGCCAAAGCTGCACCGATCGAAAAAAGTGAGATGTAAGCCAGTCTACAGGAAGGGGACAAGCTCTCTTGACTTGTCCTCGTCTGGTGCAGGTGCTGGTCTTGTCCTTTTCCACCTTACATATCAACTCCTAGCAATCTTAGTTTATTTGTTTATGTAATATACATCCTCCAAGTGTATGTTATATGGATAATCATTGTCATTTTCTGGCTCAAATTTTGTTCCCCCAAACTTAGGGCTTAACATAATCACTAAATCTCTTTAGTTCGAGATTGGAACATATGGAAATTAGTCTGAGAATTTTCACCTCATTTAATCTCTCCCTAGATGACATTATTAATTTCTTTTTAATATGTTATTACAGAAAACCACGTTGATCTGGTGAAGAGAACGAAAGAGAAATTTTTCTGTGGGCCCACAATAGTATTTCCTCTTGAAAGTGGGACGAAACCCCCCGGGGGTTAGGGGGGGGAGGAATTCAGAGGATTCAAGGTGATCCGGATCAGCTTGACATTAATGAGACCTCTATTCTTCCTGAGGCATGATTTGAAAATTTTATATCCTTCCTAATATCATTTTGTTATGCTTCGTAATAAAATATTTGTGCTCTTCCACACTAAATTGTTGTTTTGACCATCACTTCATCTATGATTATCCACATAACATATACTCGGAGGATGTTCTTAATTGTTCTTTCGGCCCATGGGGATTTTAAGTAATGATGCCTCGTCATTTAAATCTAAATTATAATGAAACTAGTTTTTCAGCCCATAAATACGCACGTATTTCATCTTACTTCTTTTTTCACATGAAGAAAAAACATATATAATTTGAGATTCAGGTTAGAATTTAGATAAGTAATAGTTTATGGTACAGAAAATACATCCACCAAACCTTCCCAGGAGTTAAAACGAAAGAGGAGGGGGGGGGTTCGGCTCCCAAGTTTAGACCGTTAAACTGCCAAAGTTCACTCTAAACAGAAATTGAGATAAAAAAGAGAGAATGTGAGTAAAATTTTTTTAATATATTATGCTATTTTAGAAGATTTTTTTCATAGAAAATGTTTTTTCCAATTAATTTATTTTATGTGAAACGAACATTGGAAAATACATAAAATGTTTTTTTAAAAGTTGTTTCTCATGAAATGAACGGAACATCAACTTTATGAGATTAATAATCATAATCTTCATTTATTTTATTTTAACAGTTCTAGAAAATCCCAATTTCATTTGATTAATTACACCTCATTAACTATAGCAGTTAATATAAAGTGTAATTGAATGTAAACATGCATGTTAAGGGGATCATTGACGCCATGTTAGCATAGCATGGACTTGATAATGTAAGTTTATTTCAGGGATTATATGGATCTCATGCTATCCAATGACCGAGCCTGCCCACCTCCAACTCTGACCTCTCTCTACTGTTAACCGACACGTAATGACCCTCTTTCCAACTCTCTGCAAAATATAACGTAACAATTCATGCTTAACTTCCAAATCCTTACAAGCCTCTCCCTCCCTAACACGTGCAAAAACGCACATCCACCGTCGTTGCTCTGATGCTGCTCTCTCTCTAAAACGTAGAGGAGGAGGAAGGTACAACGAAGTGATGTTAAAGAGTTAAAGTTTGCCGTTTGGCCATCGTCGGTCGCTCGGCAATTGCCAAAGCTTCGTGTTTTTTGAACCTGTTGGTGCAGAT
>MU090034.1:0-50163 GCA_014858505.1 Corymbia citriodora subsp. variegata
AGTGCATTGTTCTTTGCAGTTCGGAAAGAATTTTTATAACCATGGCTTCATCATTTGTGTGGCCATTAGTAATTTTAAAAAGAACATTGTTGGTATTATTTTACTTTCACGCGTCGCATTGTGTAAATTATGAATTGGATTTGATTGCAGAAAGTAAAATTTTCTCAATGAATTTTTTTTTTGTATTGCAAAAATAATTAGAGATAGTTATAAGAAGTTGAATCACATCATTTTAAGGAATTGTGACATAGATGTGTGCAGCTATTTTGATTTAACAAATTAATCAAAGACATTTTGATATTTCTATAATAAGGTCGAGAAATTAGTTTTTCTCAGGTGGGAAAATTAAATTAAAAGTAAATAGATTTCTCTACGTGTCATCTTTTCTTGCATATCCAGTTTAAATAAATAATTTTCTGTTAGATAATTCGTCTTTTAATGTTGATTTTGGGCATTTTTCATTGACTCCATTGCTCCAATTTCCAATAAAAAGGTGGACATGAGATTTCTTTGTAGGGAATCAAATTTTACATTCAACGCGATACATGAAATTGGGATTTGTCAAAAGTTGTCCAAAATCACATTGTTAAAGTGAGTAAGTTAGGAAAAAGAAAGATGAGGGAATCTTAATATATACAGACATATATATATCACACTTAAGCACAAAGAAGAAATTAAGGGAGGTGAAGATTAATCGGTACCTAATCATCCATCCACTGTAAACTACCAAATCAAGTTGGATTCGAGGAACATGGGCGATTTTGTTCCAATCCTTGCCAGTTTGAGGCTCACATCTTTTGCTCAACTCGCCACAATGTTCGATGCATAATTCTTTGAGGGTAGTGAGGGATTGGATCTCTTGCGGCATGGACGATAATCTGGGACAACGGATCAAGTAAATTAATCTGAGATGTGTATGATTGGGCAGCCATTCAGGAACATTTGTCAAGCTTGGGCAGTCAAAGACAGAAAATGACTCCAAAGTGCAGGCCGATCCTCCGACACATTGAAGCAACTCCATCACTTGTTTGGAGTTAGAAATCACCAGAGTACGAAGATTCAATGGAAAGTCGGACTTATTCTCCGAGGTCAACTCGAGCTTGGAATTACCTATAGCCAAGGACTCTAGGGCTTTTAACTCCCTAGAAGGCAGAAATATTGGTCCCTCACAATCTACAATTTCCAACTCCCGAAGGCAAGTCAGTCGGCAAGTACCTTCAAACAAAACGTGGAGATTCTCACATGCCTTCAGTCCCAAAAATTGCAGATTTTCCAGGTATTGTATTCCACTTTCTTGCAAATTCTTCTGTTTTGTTGTTATGTATAGAAATCTAAGGCTAACGAGTCTATCCATATTTTTGGGTAAATCGCCTAGCTCTGTGCAACGATCAAGGGATAACTGGAGCAAATTCTGTAGCTCACAAATGGTACCTGGAAGTCTCTTTAGTTGCTTGTTTCCATTGAGACATAACAATCTCAATTGCTTCAAATTACATATGGAACTTGGCAGCTCCTCAAAACTACTATATGACAAATCTAGATACCGTATATGGTCACACTTTGAGATACATGTTCTAGCAAACTCTCTAGTAATAACTCCATCATTATCTTGATATTGAAATATAATGGCACGTAGCCTTTTTGAAGTTGGCTTTCTCAAAAAGGGTGGGACTCCATCAAAATTTGAGATTCCCTCTAACGAAATGCTAGAGAATGAAATGCACCGAATTCCTTCTGAAATCTTTGCAGTATCTAAGTTAACAATAGAGCAATCATTTTGTGCCACACTTGTTGCAAGAGAATGGACCAAATCGTGTACTTTGAATGCTAACACTGCTCCACACTCCTCAACTTCTTGGATCAAAGATCTCTTCCACAACTCTTTGATGTACTCAATACCAACATCTTCCAATGCCAGTTTTTCCCTTTTTGAACTAATGAGTCCTAAAGCCATCCATAACCTAGCTAAACTAAGGCCTTTCATTTCAGCTCCTCTAGCAAAAAGTGAAAATGTGGCAAAACAACATTTTAAGTGGGATGATAAATGATTATAGCTAAGCTTGAGTACCGGCACAATATCCTTTTTCACTTCCATTAATTCCCATGTTTCACTATTCCTTATACGTTTCCAATGCCTATTATTCAAAGGCTCCCTAGAGTTTTCACAAGGAGAGGAATTCCTTGAGATTTTTTGACAATGTCATTTCCAATCTCTAGAAGATCGGGACGTAACTCCTTTTCCTTTTCGTCAAATGCCCATTTTCTGAATAAGGCCATAGATTCTTCGTGAGAAAGACCTTTTAGATTATACACTGGATGGGTACCCATAATAGAAGTAACTTCCACAATACGAGTAGTTACAATTATCTTGCTTTCGCTAGCCCCTCCGGTTAGCAAATCTCTCAATTCTTTCCATCTAGTGCAGTCACTACTCCAAACGTCATCCAAGACTAGTAGAAATTTCTTGTCTTTGATGATATCTTGTAGGAAGTTTTGCAATTGTTGAATATCGAAGTTACTCAAATTTTGACGGGTTGCATCTTTGATGATTTCTTCAATAGTTTTCTTTAAATCAAAGTCCTCGGGTACACACACCCATAGTTGCAACTCAAATTGCTCTTTCACCCTATCATCGTTATAAACTAATTTAGCTAGGGTTGTCTTCCCTATACCTCCTATTCCAACAATGGGAAGCACCGAGAGGTTTTTGTCATCTGACTGCATCAACATCTTAATTATTTTTTCTTTATCAATATTTCTTCCGATGACATCCAACTTGTTTATGAATGAGCAAGTCATCTCTCGTGATCGAGTATGTGCCACACCATTGTCAGCACTCTGCACATTAAGATCGAATTGATCTTTCTCAGTGGTAATTCTGGATAGTCTCTCTCGAATCCCCTGGATTTTATGACTGATTTTCGCACGGAACATGAGTGGATTAGAGAGGGAAAAGAAGCGGTGCACCTTCCCTTTGATGCCACCAAAGCGACTTGTCACCTGCTTCCGTAAGGCTTCACATTCAAGCTCATCGA
This sequence comes from Corymbia citriodora subsp. variegata, assembly GCA_014858505.1. NCBI lineage: Eukaryota > Viridiplantae > Streptophyta > Magnoliopsida > Myrtales > Myrtaceae > Corymbia > Corymbia citriodora. Next base: position 3,036 of record MU090034.1, read on the forward strand.
GCACATCCTCCGCATCGTAAAATACATGTTGAAGCCGATCTAACCACACTTGCAAACCGTTTTTCTTCGCCTGCTGCGCCTCAGCATCTGACAACACTGCCTTAATGGCAGTCAACGTCTCTCTGAGCTCCCGGATCTGATTCTCAATGTTGTAAATAGCGACTGCTTCTTGGAGCGCCGGTGATGCTATCTTCCCCAGCACGCTCTCTGCAATGCTGGAAAGGAGTGATTCAGCCATGCCGAGAGATGTGGAAATTGATTCTGGGTATTTGGTTTGAGATGGCAAAGAACACACTATATCTTCACCCCGTGAGTGAGTTACAATGGTGATGACTTTCCTTTTAAGTGGATGAAAGGGTAGTGTTTATACTTTCGTGCTTTTGCTTTTGCTTAGCTTTTCCAAGGCATCGACTTTGGTACGGCCCTTTCTTTTCTTTTTCCTTTTTGTCTAATCGTATGATTACTTTTTTCCATCTTCAAATCATAATAGAAACACCGCAGAAGACTCAAAGGCCAAGCCGCGTGAAAGGACAACAGATGAACAGTAGTCACCTATCACATCTACTCGTTTGAGGCAATCAAAGACATGTCTTTTTGCCTAGAAAATTAAAAAAAATTTGTTGTACTAATTTTAATAATATTATAGATTAGTTTAGCGATGAAAAATAGATTATTCTCGCACACCACTTTCATGAATGGAGTCCGCAATCAATTGACGACGGCTCCATTGCAGCTCCAGTCGTTTTGGGATGTTCAAATGGGGACATGCTTAGAAGGCTTCTTCGCAATATCTCTCCAAAAAGAAGAAAAGAAATCAGGCGCTCATCTCTACCCTCCTGTGCCTTCTTCAATTGATTCTCTCTTCCTTCACACTTGTAGACACACCTCAAATAAAAAAAAGAATTCCTTGAATAACTTCGTGCATGTTGAAATCACGTGTCAAAATTTTAAATTTACGTGTCGAGAATAATTGACCATGTGTCGTAGCATATCGAATACTCTAGCATGACACGAAGGCTTTTTGAAAAGTGTCCATGCTTCCTAAGTTATACTTCATATAAGTTGTTATTAGGTTTAAATTTAACTAAATAATTAAAAAAAATAGAAAGACTTTTCTTTTCATTTTCAAGTTGATAGATTCACATTACTTTAAAAAAAATGGATAAATACACTAGAAATCCTAAAACTTATCAAATAATTTTAATTAAGTTATAAAACTTTCAAAAAATACAATTAAATCCTAAAACGTATCACAAAAATATAGTCGACTCCTAAAAATTTTAACAAATGCAATCAAATCCTAAAACCTCTTAACATAAGATCTCTAGTTTTATTCACACTTGCATTTTGAATGCAATAGTAAGTTCATTGGATGATTTGAGATGTTTTTTTTTTTTCATGCGCACTTCCTCTTTTATTCTAACTATGGATGCAATCTCCGAATCACTAGTTGATTTTGAATAAAGTAATTTGTTATCAAACTTACATAAAGACTACTTTCAATAATTCAATCGAATAATACGTTAAATTGAGGGATTCGAGATAACTGTTTTTAGGGTGTATTCTTGTTCTAATTTCAGTGTTGAATGTCGTAAGAATCGTAATTGATAACATTGGCCGAAGAAACATCATGCCGGCTTGCCCTCATGTGTAGCGAGAGCTACCCACGTTCATTCCACGTGGAAATGAGACACAACTAATGGGAATGATTCAAATATATTATTCTTAAACCACATTAAGCAAGCTAAACAATACCCGTCTTATGTACCATTTTAAAGCCCATTTGCTAAACGATCTTGAACATGCGCTGTACTTCACATAAGTTGTTCTTTATGACACCCTCCGTAAAAAATTAATTATTGTGGAGTCTAGCCTGCTGCCATGGGGAATGCGCCAATGTCAGAATTGGCTGTGTTTCCCAGCACGACAACCGAACCTAAATCACATCGTGTTCACATGATTGAAGTTCCATGTGATCACGCCCATCAAAGCGCAAAAAGGAACGGACAAATTTCTTCCCATTTACGTGCCAATATCGAGAGCTTGAAAGCATGACGCTCTCCAAAAGCCCCGTGTCGTTACGGTTATTCCAACACGCTATGATACGTGATCAATTATTCCCAACATGCTTTGACATGCAAATACAAAATTTCGACACGCAGTCATTCGAGGAATTCCGATTTCTAAGGTGCGTTTACAGGTGCGACGGAAGAGAATATCATTGAAGAAGGCGATCGAGGGTGGAGATGAGCACGAGAGAGCAGAGTTGAGGCCACGATTGCAAGGGAGGGCCTGATTTCTTCTTCTTTTTTCCTTCTTTTTTGGAGGGATATTTTGAAGAAGCCTTCTAAGCGTGTCCCCAATTGAACATCCCAAAGCGACTAAAACGGAACCATTGTTAAGTATTTGCAGACTCCATCCATGGAAGTAGGGGAAAATTTCAAAAAATGATCTCAAGTACCCTTAATTTCTCAAATAAGAGCCCAGAGTTGATTTTGTTTCAAATAAAGGCTTAAAATGTCATTACTTTTTCAAATAAGAGCTTGAAGTGAATCTTGTTTCAAATAAGGATCTAAAGTGGTTATATCTGTTTCAAATAAGGGTATGACTTTCCAGCGATCAATGACATTTTTGTCATTTATTATTTTTTCTTTCCTTTTTTCTGGTCATCTTCTTCTCCATCACTGGTGGCCGACCAGCCACCGATGAAGCACACACAGGGTTGGGTGAGGGTTGCCCTCGCTCGATCTGACGAGGGACGGCCTCGCATGGGCGAGGCGACTCTTGCCCTAGGGGAGGCTGCCCCTTGAGGTCGACCTTGCCCACGGCTAATGAGGGGCGACCTCGCTAGATCTGGCAAGGTCACCCTCACTCACGACCAACGAGGGCCAACCTCGTGGATGGCCACAAGGGCGGGCTCCCTTAGGGCGAGGGACGGGCGAGGCAATCCCTTGCCTGGGGCCGACGAAGGTGGCCGACCCTTGCCTATGGCCAGCGAGGGCGACCCTTGCCCAGCCCTTTGTGGGCATCGCTAGTGGCTAGCCAACCACGGGCAATGATGAAGAAGATGAAACAAAAGAAAAAAGGAAAAGTGGCAAATGACAAAAATGCCTTTAATCGATTGGAAAATTTAACTGGCCAATGGCCGGTCAATGACCAGCAAGGTCAAGCCCTCATTTGAAACAATCATAGCCACTTCAGACCTTTATTTGAAACAAAATCAATTTCGAGCCCTTATTTGAGAAACTGAGAATACTTGAGGCCCTTTTTTACAATTTTCTCTAGAAGTAGTATGCGAGAATAATCTACTTTTCATCGCTAAACTAATCTATAATATGGGGTAACTTTAAAAATTGAAAAAAATTAGCTTTCTAATTAAAAAGATAGGACCTTGATTGCATTAGACGAGTGGATGTGATAGGTGATTATTGTTCATAGCTTTCCCGTGGGTTGGTCTTTGAGTCTTCTGCCGTGGATAGAATGGGGAACAAGAAAATCTTGTAAAAGATTTCTTGTACTTTTTATCACGATTTGAAAATGGAAAAGTAAAGATGTGTTTGGCAACGACTCTACTCCTGAGAACAATTTCTAATCAGAAATGATTTTTTTTTATTATGCTCTCAAAAACAATTTTTAAGTATTTAAGGTGTTTGATAAACTGTTTAAAAGTTTTACTCAGGGAACAAAAATGCGTTTGATAAAATTTTTTGATCTTTTGATTCTTTTAATTTTTAATACTTTTTGTTATAATTTTCTTTTTTTCTTTTTCTTTTTTCTCCTCTTCTTCCTCTTGGCCACCACCCCTAGGCCGTCACTAATGAGGCTCGGCCTTGCAAATCCAGGTGAGGCTGAGCCTCGTCCGACCGCCACTGGCTGGCTAGTCTCGACCTCACGCTACCTAGGCGAGCTTGAGCCTCGCCCAGATCTACGAGGCTGAGCCTTGCCGGTGGCCGGGTGAGACTCCAGCGAGCTTGTCAGACCTCGCCCGGCCATTCGCCGGCAACAGTCCAAGGGCGGCGATAGGGCGATGACGGGGTGGGAAGAGGAAGAGGAAGATAAAGAAGAAAGGGAAAGGAAAAAGAGAGAAGAGTAAAAACAGAGAAAAAAAATTGATTCTCAAAATTGTTCCCAGGAACGAGAAGCAACTTTTTTTTCTTCTTGATTCTACTTCAAATCTATTTCCCGAAACAAATTTGTTCTTAGAAATAAAAAATTTACTAAACGCATTTCTGTTTCAGATCTGTTCCTGAGAACAAAAGAACAAAATCAATTGTTCCTAGGAGTGTTACCAAACAGTTCCTAAATCTACGTAGAAGGGGTATGCCTATTAAACCAAAAAATAAAAAGAGGGGGTGGAAAAGCTGAGAAAAAGCAAAAGCAAAAAAGTCTAAAAAAGAGGGATGCAGAAAAGCTCATATTTCTTTTTTAAAAAATATCATTAAAAATTTCAAATAATGTCACTTAAGACAATTTTATTCTAAATTTTTTATACTATCAAAAATCTCAAATTATTCTACTTAGGACAATTTTATCATAAATTTTTTTGTGCCATCCCAAACCATGCTACTTGAAATAAATTTACCTTGAACCTTTTCTTTTACCACAAAAAATCCAAACTATACCATGTATGACATATTTACTATAAACTATTTAGCATCCTTTATCATTTTTTTTCTTTTTTTCCTCCTCTTTTCCCTCTACCAACCATGATAGAGGGAAGCCGGTGAGGACCATCCTTGCCGATGGTGTAGTTAGGTAAGGGCCACCCTCCCTCAACACCGGGGAGGGTGGCCCCCACCAGATTTGGCAAGGACGTTCCTCGCCTAGCTCGACTTAGGTGAGGGCCGCCCTCATTGGATCTGGCAAGGGCGTCTCTCTCTCCTCTCTTCCTTCTGCCAGCCATGGCAAATGAAAGAGAGGAGAAAAAAAAAAAAAAAAAGACAAAATTACCTTTCAGCTAAAGAATTTGAAGGTTTTTGTGGTCTTTTTTTTTTTCTTTTTTCAATCAGTGTAGCAGTTGCGACAAGTCACATCTTATTATGAATTTTCCTCCTTCCCATGACATGAAACCATTCAAATATCTCATTATGATTCTTCTAAGAAAACTCCTCTCTCTCTTGCCCCATAAGATGATAATGAGTGGTCCGCAATCCAAACAGTATTGGATGCTTATCCAATTTCCATTTACCCAATCTATTTCGCCTTTTCTATTTTATATTTAAACATACACCTTCTCCTCCGCCTTCTTTCTTTTTCATGGACTTGGCTTTAGAATAATTTCGAATTTCATATTTCCTATGAATATCTTCCGATTTCCTATGAATTTTCCTCATTCCCATGACATGAGACCATTCAAACCGCTCATTGCCCTGTAAGATGACAATGAGTGGTCCGCAGTCCAAACGGCATAGGATGCCCGTCCAATTTCCATTTACCCAATCTTTTTCGCATTTTTTGTTTTATATTTAAACATACACCTTCTCCTCTGCATTCTTTTTTTTTTTTTCATGGAGTTGGCTTTAGAATAATTTCAAATTTCGCATTTCCTATGAATATCTTCCAATTTCCTACGAATAGATTTATTAATATTATTACTATAAATTTATTTCGGAATTTTTTTCATTAGTTATTTATTTATGAATTTAAATAAATTAAATTAAATTAAATTAATTATAAAAATGATAATTTATCATTATTTCTTTCCTTTTTTCAATCAGTGCAGCAATTGCGACAAGTCACATCTCATTATGAATTTTCCTCCTTCCCATGACATGAGACCATTCAAACATCTCATTATGATTCTTCTGAGAAAACTCCTCTCTCTCTTGCCTCGTAAGATGACAATGAGCAGTCCGTAGTCCAAACAGTATTAGATGCCCATCCAATTTCCATTTACCCAATCTTTTTCGCCTTTTTTATAGTTTTATATTTAAACATACACCTTCTCCTCTGTCTTCTTTTCTTTTTCATGGAGTTGGCTTTAGAATAATTTCGAATTTCGCATTTCCTATGAATATCTTCCAATTTCCTACAAATAGATTTATTAATATTTACTATAAATTTATTCTGGACTTTTTTCGTTATTTATTTATTTATGAATTTAAATCAATTTAATTTAATTAAAATAATTATAATTTATCATATATATAATAATTTATCTTTTTTTTTGTCAATCAATGCAGCAGTTTCAATAAGTCACATCTCATTATGAATTTTCCTCCTTCCCATGATGTGAGACCATTCAAACATCTCATTATGATTCTTTTGAGAAAACTCTTCTCTCTCTTGCCCCGTAAGATGACAATGAGTGGTCCGCAGTCCAAACAGTATTGGATGCCTGTCCAATTTCCATTTACCCAATCTTTTTTGCCTTTTCTGTTTTATATTTAAACATACACCTCCTCCTCCATCTTCTTTCTTTTTCATGGAGATGGCTTTAGAATAATTTCGCATTTCCTATGAATAGATTTATTAATATTATTACTATAAATTTATTCCGAACTTGTTTTTCATTTGTTATTTATTTATTAATTTAATTAAAATAATTATAAAAATGATAATTTATCATATATATAATAATTTATCATTTTTTAAAATTAGTGTAGCAGTTGCGACAAGTCACACCTCATTATGAATTTTCCTCCTTCTCATGACGTGAGACTATTCAAACATCTCATTATGATTCTTCTGAGAAAACTCCTCTCTCTCTTGCCCTGAAAGATGACAATGAGCGGTCCATAGTCCAAACAGTATTGCATTCGTGTCCAATTTCCATTTACCCAATCTTTTTTGCCTTTTCTGTTTTATATTTAAACATACACCTTCTCCTTTGCCTTCTTTTCTTTTTCATGGAGTTGGCTTTAGAATAATTTCGCATTTCCTATGAATAGATTTATTAATATTATTACTATAAATTTATTCCAAACTTGTTTTTCATTTGTTATTTATTTATTAATTTAATTAAAATAATTATAAAAATGATAATTTATCATATATATAATAATTTATCATTTTTTAAAATTAGTGTAGCAGTTGCAACAAGTTACACCTCATTATGAATTTTCCTCCTTCTCATGACGTGAGACTATTCAAACATCTCATTATGATTCTTCTGAGAAAACTCCTCTCTCTCTTGCCCTGAAAGATGACAATGAGCAGTCCACAGTCCAAACAGTATTGGATTCGTGTCCAATTTTCATTTACCCAATCTTTTTTGCCTTTTCTGTTTTATATTTAAACATACACCTTCTCCTTTGCCTTCTTTTCTTTTTCATGGAGTTGGCTTTAAAATAATTTTGAATTTTGCATTTCCTATGAATATCTTCCAATTTCCTATAAATAGATTTATTAAAATTATTACAATAAATTTATTCCGGACTTTTTTTTCATTATTTATTTATTTATGAATTTAAATCAATTTAATTTAATTAAAATAATTATAAAAATGATTTTTTATCATATATATAATAATTAATTTGATATGTAACATATCCCAACGTATTGAAATTCTCTATTTTTTAAGAAATGACTTGTTGACGTGTCGTGTTGTATGTCCATGTCGATACTACCTAGAGTACAACACATCTAAGATCGTTTTTGCCAACACACAAATTTTAGCTAACCATTTAGGTTTAATTGTATATAAAATTAATGATTAATATTTACCTTCTATAATTAAAATGCGCATCATATAGTTTTTAGGAGCATTCACATATAATATAGTATAATTAATTACTTTTGCGTTGGACCGGTGGTGGTGAACGGACTCAAATCAGTCGCACGGGCTGGCCTGCACAAGACGCACAATTCGGCCGAGCATCGGAGAGAGGGCGGCCGAATTTCTTAAGCCCTAATTCAGATAATTTGGACTTTAATTGAGTTAGGTTTAGCCCATTAAGTTAAAAAGGCCCTAAGAGCTTAATTAGAATAAGCCCGGAATGGATCAAGGCTTGTCAAATTAAGCCCACCGAGGAGGCCAAAATTCGGCCACTAGAGGAGCAAAGGGGGCTGGGTAAAATTTCAAGGATAGACGGGCCGAGATCAAGCTTAATTCAGCCTCTCGCAAGCCTAATTAGAGAGTGGCCCAAGGTTAATTAGAGCCCGTTAGTTCGGAAAGGCCGAAAAGGCAAAGCCCGGCCAACTAACCCTCGGAAAAACTCTGTATAAACGACCTCATGTATCATTAATCGAGGTCGGTAATTCATTATTCAGAATACACGAGCGAAACACATCAGGAATAGAGTTAGGGGGAAGAGAGAATTCAGTCATCACCTCGGCCGTGTCTGGTCCTTCGTCGAGCACCCTCCCGGTCGTGCCTGGTCCGTCGCCATGCCCCCACTCGGCTGAGCCTACTCCTAGCCGAACCTTTCACTCAGCTGCTCCGGTTCTTGGTTGAGCCACGACAAGTGCAACCCGAGGAGTCCTCCTGTCGATCGGCCGTGCTACTTCATGAGTCACGCCTGCTGCTTGCTGCTTCCTGTGACAAGTCCATCGCCCTGTTGCTCGGATCTAGGCCAAGCCACTCTCTAGCCATGCCTGGCCCCTTGATCCATTGTGGCTTCTAGTTGCGGCTGTGACAGCCTCAATAGCGGTGCACGGGAAGGAGTGATGGTGGTGTGTCCACGTCTTGGTCCCCAGACATGTGTAGGACATGGCTCCTTTCCCTTTCCGTCGAACACCCATTTTTTGAATGAGGCCATAGAGTCTTCATGAGAAAGACTTTAGATTATGCGTTGGATGGGTCCCTATAATAGAAGCCACATTCGCACTACAAGTAGTCAAAATTATCTTACTTTCACTAGCCCCTCCAATTAACATATCTTTCGATTCTTTCTATCTATTGTGGTCGTTGCTCCAAATGTCATCCAAGACTAGTAGAAATTGATAACGTCCTGCATAATGGTTTGCAATTGCTGAATATCAAAGTAACTCAAGTTCTAACAAGTTGCATCTTTGACGATTCCTTCGATAGTTTTCTTTAAATCAAAGTCCTTGGGTACACACACCCATAGTCGCAACTTAAATTGCTCTTTCACCCTATCATTGTTATAAACTAATTTAGCTAGGATCGTCTGGCCCATACCTCCTATTCCAACTTAAATTGCTCTTTCACCCTATCATTTTTTTTAGTTTTTAAAATCTAAATATTGATAGTAGTCGTCATTAGCCTATTGGGATTGACTAGAAATCAATCGAGATGTGAGAGTGTCGTCTCAATTCCTACGCAATCAAAGATTTTAGGATCAAGGACTTGATTATGCTAATATCTATTAGTGCCCTTTCGGCATCTCTAACTTCAAAGTTCGTTATTTAAGTGGTCACACAGTCTTGAATATCAATTATCGTCCTAAGGGCACAAAGTTGCTAAATGATCATGCAAATGTTTTTGTAGGATTCGTTATCATCAAAGCCTAAACTAATCCTAAACTATTCTAGGAAAGCAACAAAAAAACCAATCTATTGAAAAACGGTGGGGTAAGTAAACATCAAAGTATTGAAATGACTTTAAAGTAAATGTGGAAAAAGGAAACTTGATATAAGTCGGGCAAAGGATATACATGGTCACGTTATAAGTCCTAGGACATGATCCCCATGAGTCAAAACCAAGTCATAATTGATCTCTTTTGAAAGGATGCAACACTTGAACTAAGCTACATGTTTACCAATCAAGTGAAACCAAGCCACATCTAATGCTATAACTTAAAATTTTAATGAAGACATATTTCCAAGCATTTTCTGAGTTTTTTAATTTTTTTAATTTTTTCGAATTTTAACTTTTTTTTAAAATAAAATAATATTATTCTTATATTGTGGAAACTGAATTTGGGCGTGGTCCTTGGGCCCGGTCCGCGTGTAAGGTCAGTTGTGGGCTCAGGGTTATGGACTAGTGATATCAACTGGACTAATAAAAGAAGCGGGCTCAATGGTTCCAGCCCAATCTGTCCATGACCTGAACCGAGTCCAAATTCAATTATCCTAAGCCCAACCCAGATTTACCAACACTAAGCTCAGGCCCACTTTCTATTTTTCCTTTCCACAACCACCCTCCCCGGGGGCCCCCCACGACGGGGCCGAAACATGGAGACCCCCCTCTTCCTTGATTCTCTTCATCCACCCCAGAACGTGAACTCGTCAACCTTCAATATTAAAACTTAAAATTAACAAAAGAAAGCGTCACTCGTAGACCGCCATCTCGAGCATTATTTGAAATTTCACCGTAGTTTACCACCCGCATGTCGCCGGACCACCCGGGCATCACCGACCATTATCTATACTCACTTACGACCTCCCCAAAATTCATCAAGCAAATACCATAGAAGCACCGAACAAGACTTGAAAAGAACAAAGCTATTGAACCGTGGTGATAGAAAACGTACGTTGAGGTTAATGAAAGATCCTCATTAAGCGAGCCCTATTACTACACATTTGAAGCAACTAAAAATCGGAAGAAAATGGGCACGACCTTGGTTTGAACATTTGGTCAAACACATGGCGTGCAGTGGGCTGAAGAGATGCAAATGACCATTCTAAGGCTCGGACTTGGATCTAGACCCACGACACCAAAGAAATCAACTAAATCTGATAGAGAATGCTCAAGAACTGGAGAAACTGAGCCCGGCTTGTTTCTTAACCGGAACAAGGCGGAGCCGAAGGGGGCCTCACGTGGGTGAGCGTTTAAGGAAGTCCCTACCCATCACCGAGCCACCATCAACCAAGAAGGACGACCAACGCCGTCGCTAGCCACCACCATCAACCAAGATGGACGACCAACGCTGCTAGCCACCACCATCACCACGCGACACCATTGCCGACCATCCCAATCCATTCATTATTTACAGCCACAACATCCAGGAAGCCAACGGGAAATGAATAAAACGCAGCAAATCTCAAGGAAAACTCATTACAGAACACATATTTCTGGAATTTGACAGTGTCTCCTACAACCACCACCGTCAGCCACTGACACCTCACACTTATGACCACAAAACAGCAAATATACGGAAAGTACCGACCGGAGAGACAAACCAACAGACTCCTTATGCCTCCTCGCCGGCAAGAACCACAAAGACACGTTGCGAAATATGCAAAACAGGTAGTGGAAACACAAAAGTGTATCTCTAGATTTGGTCCAATGATGCAAATGAAAATCAACAAAGAACAAGAGGTTTATAACATGTTAAACCTGCCTGTACGTGTTCAAGAACAAATGGGAATCGTAATGCACGCGCCTAGGCTGGCTTAGACATATTGTCAAACCTGTGGTGAGCACCCCACCGTGTCTCCGAGACGAGAACCTCAGGAAAAGGGAGGTTCGAACCAGAAAAAAGAAACTCACGGGAGGTTTGGGTGCGGGGATAAACGGGAACTGCAGGCTCGAGGGCGTTGGCCAGGGGTCGTCGGACGGGGCTCGGGCTTGGCCGAGCTGACTCAGAGCTCCTTCTCACTGTCAGGTTTCACTCTCTCAGTCGCTCTCTCTCCCTCACTCTCGGTTTTTCGACTCTTACCCCTGCTTCTCTCTTTGTCCTCTTCTTTTCTCTCTCGGCCCCCGTTTACTCGGGTTTCCTCTCTCGCTGTTAAAGGCAACCGGCGAGCGCACATGGCTTCTGCCATTGCCAGCTTGCCGGCCTCCCTGACCCCGACCGGCGGATCACGCCGCTACCTGCCCCGCTCGCGATCCTCTTGCCTGCTCTGGCTTGTACCCTCCTTTCTCGACAGAAGTGCGAACGGCGTGAATGGGATGAAGACCAGCATGCGAGCTGGGCCTGGTAGAAAGGATGATGGGCCGGTCCGCGCGGAGGAAAAGAAAAGAGAGAAAGGCTTGGGCCAGGCCCATTCGGAAAAGAAATGAGGGCCGGGTGGACCCTCATTTTTTCCTGCCCTCTTTTTTTTTTCAAATAAACATTAATTAATTAATTTTTTTTTTTTTATATTTTCTATACATTCTATGACTATTAATGCAAGTGCTCCTAATGTCTATATGCTATGCAAGTTTAATGATTTTTTTTATTTTTAATTATGATTTGATTTTTATTAGGGGTTAAAAATTAATCTCTAATTTTTCTATGCAATTTAACCTTAAATACATAGCCAAAATTTATGTGTCAACACAAGTATCCTTTTGTTTTCTCACATTTTGGCTGAACATTAATTTTAGTTTTGAATTACACCGATTTGGCCAAATCTACGGGACCAAGCCCCCTTGACCTCATTCTCATCTTCAAGATGTCCAATTTGGACAGTTTTGTGCGCTCTGTTATAGACATAAAATCGATCGAGGAGGTCCTGAATTTATGGGGAACTATAGCCTACACAATCGTGAGTTCAAACAAGATTACTTGGGAGACTAAAATTGACACAGTCTTTGGCCCTATAACAAAACCTTTATCGTTCGTGCAGTTAGCCTTTGTGCATTCCTAGTGATGAGATCCAGTCTTAAGAGCAAGAGGAAAAGGAAAATATAACCTTCCTACGTAAAAGTGAAGTAAAATAAATTAGAAACGTAAAAATATTGTTTTTTAGATGCATTATATTTAGGGAAAACTCTACATTGTCTAGTGAAATAATTATAAAAAGATCAAATAACTTACATAAATTTACTAAAAAAATAAAAAAAAAAGATTCGATGGTGTGTTATGATTTTCAGTCATTGTCTCGTGAATAATTGATAAATATCATTCTAAGAAAATTCAAACAGAAATAATGCTACAGTTAGTCTTATACTATACAAATAAGGCATTTTCTCCAAAGAGAATTTTGCAATACACACAAAGAAATAATAAAGAACAACACCCATTCAAGGAAAGAAAGAAAAAAGTACAATATCGACAGTCTTTGTTTTCGTACCTAAAAACCAGAGAGATTCCCGAAGGATTAACTGAGGGCATGTCAAATCTTCAAAGAGATCCACATGGCATAGCATAGCAAGTAGATGATCATCATAGTCTATCTGTGGTCAAAAGGAAATCATAAAATAAGCTTAGAGTATTTATAATATAGTATTATGGCATTCATCGTGGTTTCATGCGAATTTATCATTCTTTGATATGCTATTTAGGAAAATACTTTAAATTGGTTAGCAGAATTAATTTTATATGGATGCAAGGCTTTTTCAATTAAAAATAATGTACAAGTTTTCGTTTTGTCCAAAAATGTATGAAACTTTTGGTTCTTATAAGTGTTTCTCAAAATTTTTAAAAAATTATATAACAGTATCATGACTCCAAAAGGACATGGGTGCAAAATAACATGTGGAAACCATACTTTTCATATGTGGTGTACACGCTATTGGTAAATGCTTACATGTTTGATGGTTCACATTATTTTTGAACAGTGTGCTAATGATACTTGAGTATAGATTACACCAAAATGTAGAGACTATATATAGCCTCTATTCTAAATTTTATCACACACGCGCGCGCACATACGTTGGCTTTTTGTTAATCCAAAATAACCAAAACTTTCACAAGATCTAAATGTTGGCAAGCATTTTCACAAATATATTTTTTTTTCATAATATTTTGCAATTTGAATAATGTTTTGAATTTGAGTCACAACGAACAAAAATATTGTTTACTTTTGCCTAGTTAGAAAGAAACAGGCCCTATAAATTTTGAGTTGAGGACCTACATATTTCTATTCTAAGTATTTGGCTGGCAAAACCGTGACTCTCTCGGGCCATTTTTCATGACAAATTACAAATATTCAATCTAATGAGAAAAATCCTATTTTATGGAAATATTCTTAGCCACTTAAATTTCCTCTTTTGCCATTAGATGTTATATCTTAGAAAAATAACATGCTTGGGGTTTCAAGCTTGTCGATTAAACTTCTATAGAAATAAAATGAAAGCAGTCTAGTTGCTCTCAATGACCGGTGATCTTAGACATCTCTCCGTTGCATATGACAATATTTTATGTTAAATCACTCTTTTTCTTTAAAAAATTTATTGCAAAAAAATTATTATCCTAAAATCATATTGTGCTTTGCATTTTGGAAACAATTTCTATGGTCATGACGTTATTCACATGCATTGTTTGTGCGACTATGCTTGTATAATTTAAAAGAACCTTATTGATACCTTTTCACTTTCACATGTTTTATTGTGAGAGTTATGAATTATTATTGATTGTGGAAAGTAAAAAGCTCTTAATGCAATAAAAACAATTATATTGCAAAACATAACTAAAAATGGTTATAAGAAGTGGAATCACATCACCTAAAAGAATGGTAAGAATGGAGATACTCAGCTATTTTGATTTAACAAATCAATTCACGACATTTCGATACTTTTTAAGAATGATAAAATTATTTTTCTCAAGTGGGAAAGTTGAATTCAAATTGAATAAATTCTCTATGCATTAACTTTATTGTATATTAAGTTAAAATAAATATTTTTTTATTGGATGATTGGCCTTTATTAATGTCTCTTTTGGCCGATGTATTTATTAATGTGGATTGGGGGCTGTTTGTATTGGCTCCATTCGACACCCCAGCAATTGGTATTAAGCCAAGTGTCTTACCAACAAAGATTATCCCAAAGCCTTCAAAATACATCATTTGGAGAAGCAATCATTCTCTTGCTATGCACGGAACTGGATCTATGGTATAGAAACATCTCCTTTTCTTTCAAAATTTGAGCTAAAAGTTTGGATAGTATTACAAATAGTGTGCAGTTTCAAGTACAACTCTGATCTTAAATGCAACTTCTTACTTTTTAGTCAAATTTAAATTGGATTATTTACTTTAATAAAGTTTTTAGCGTAATAATGCCTTTTCACAATTCAATATTATGATGGTAATGCAATTATAGAATTATTTATTATTTTCTTCAAATTCCATATATTAACCTTTTATCAATTTGATCTAGATTAATTTTTTTAATAGAATTATTTAGTAGTTAATTTCTTTTGCAATCTCATGACCTACTATTGATTGCTTCATACTTAGTATTGTTTTCATATCATTTTCCTTTTTCTAATTGCAATACTTCAATTAAATTTTGACTCAATTGAAGATTTAAGTGGATCTCAATATATGGCCATATCACATCTAAGAACGATGGAAAACAGATATGCGTACGTACCTCTAATCCTCCGTCTACAGTACATGCGTGAAATCAGCTTGGATTCGTGCAACATAAGCGATTTGTGCCACTCCTCGCCATATTGAGACTCATATCTTTTGCTCAGTTCACCACACTCTACGATGCGCAATTCCTTGAGGGCGGTGAGGGATCGGATTCCTTGCGGCATAGACAATAAGTTTGGACATCGGATCAAGCGAATTAATTTGAGACGTGTATGATTGGGCAGCCATTCAGGTACAGCAGTCAAGTTCGGGCAATCATAGACACAAAAGGACTCCAAAGTGCAGGCTAATCCTTCCAGACATTGGAGCAGCTCCATCACTTGTTCGGACTCGAATATTACTAGAGTACGCAGATTCAACAGATGGTTGGCCCTATCCTCCTGAGTCAACGTGAGCTGGCAACGATCAATCACCAAGGACTCTAGCGTGATTAATTCCCCCAAAGGCAAAGATATTGGTCTCCCGCAACTTTTAATTTCCAACTTTCGGAGATGTGTTAGTCGGCAAGTACCTTCGAACAAAATTTGGATATTTTTGCATCCAGAGATTCCCAAACTTCGCAGATTTTCCATATATCGTATCCCATTTTCTTGTAGGCTCTTTTGCTTCGTTGTTACATATAGATATCTAAGGTTAATGAGCCTTTTCATATTTCTAGGCAAATCTCTTAGCTCCAAGCAACCCTCGAGGGATAAGTGTAACAAACTCTGCAACTTACAAATGGTATCAGGAAGTTTCTTCAATTTCTTGCACCCAGCAAGGTTTAACGTTCTTAACTGTTTCAAGTTGCATATGGAACTTGGCAGCTCCTCAAAACTACCATGTGCCAAATTCAAGAACCGCAAGTGGTTACAATTGGAGATGCATGTTTTAACAAACTCTCTAGTTTTAACTCCATCATCAACTCGGAACATAAAGTAAATTGCACGCAGCCTCTTTGAAGTTGGCTTTCTCAGAAAAGGTGGGACTCCATCATAATTTGAGAATCCATCCAATGAAGTGTTAGGGATCGAAACGCACCGAACTCCTTCCAAAATATCTGCAGTGTCTAAGCCAACTATAGAGCAATCATTTTGTGCCACAATAGTTGCAAGAGAATGGATTAGGTCATGTAATGTAAATTGAAACATTGATTCGGACTCCTCAACTTCTTGGATCAAAGATCTCTTCTGCAACTCTTTGACATACTCAACACCAATGTCTTCCAATGCAAGTTTTTCCCCTGTTGAACTAATGAGTCCTAAACCCATCCATAGACTGATTAAATGATCATCATCAATTTCATATCCTCTAGGAAAAAGTGAAAATGTGGCAAAACAACGTTTTAAGTGGCATGGTAAATGATCATAGCTAAGCTTGAGTATTGGCAAAATGTCCTTTTTTGCTCCAACTAACTCCCATGTTTCACTATCCCTTACACGTGACCATTGTCTATCGTCATCCTTTGAATACAGTAAGCTCCCTAGAGTTTTCACAAGGAGTGGAACTCCTTGAGATTTTTTGACAATGTCATTTCCAATTTCAAGGAGATCGGAATGTGGTTGCTTTTCTTTTTCATCAAATGCCCATTTTTTGAATAAGGCCATAGAGTCACCATGAGAAAGACCTTTTAGATCATACGCTGGAAGGGTACCCATTATTGAAGCAACTTCTGAACTACGAGTAGTCACAATTATCTTACTTCCACTAGCCCCCTCTATTAACAAATCTCTCAATTCGTTCCATCTACTGCGGTTGTTGCTCCATACATCATCCAAGACTAGGAGAAATTTCTTGTCCTTGATGACGTTTCGCAGAGAGGTTTGCAATTGCTGAATATCAAGATTATTGTTTTGACCAGTTGCATCTTTGATGATTTCTTCAATAGTTTTGCTTAAATTGAAGTCCTCAGGCACACATACCCATAGTCGCAACTCAAATTGCTCTTTCACCCTATCATCATTATAAACTAATTTAGCTAGGGTCGTTTTGCCCAAACCTCCTATGCCAACAATTGGAATCACTGAGAGGTTTTTGTCATTTGGCCACATCAACATCTCGATTATCTTTTTTTCATCATTTTTTCTTCCAAAGACATCGAACTTGTTTATGAAAGAATAGGTCATCTCTCGTGATCGAGTATGTGCCACGCCATTGTCAGCACTCCACACATTAAGATCAAATTGATATTTCTCACTGGAAATTCTGGATAGTCTCTCCTGAATTTCATGGATTTTATGACTGATTTTCCCACGTAACATGAGTGGATTAGAGAGGGAAAAGAAGCGGTGTACCTTCCCTTTGATGCCCCCATAGCGACTTATCACCTGCTTCTGTAAGGCTTCACATTCAAGCTCATCGAGCACATCCTCCGCATCGTAAAATACAAGTTGAAGTTGATCTAACCACACTTGCAGACGGTTGTTCTTCGCCTGCTGCGCCTCAGCATCTGACAACACTGCCTTAATGGCAGTCAACGTCTCTCTGATCTCACGTATCTGATTTTCAACGTTGTAAATAGCAACGGCTTCTTGGAGCGCCGGTGATGCTATCTTCCCCAGCACGCTCTGCGCAATGCTGAAAAGGAGTGATTCAGCCATGCTGAGTGATGAGGAAACTGGCTCTGGCTATTTAGGTTTGAGATGAGAAAAGAACACCCGAATGTCTTCCTCTCGTTTGGGATAAGGTTTTGAGACGACGGAAGAGACCTTCTCCGGACCAGGGATTGAGCTCTCTTCAGTGGTGTATTGGCTCGGGATTATCACCGTTTACTTCGTCTTGTCACGTTACTTCTTTATTTAAGAGAGAAATTCTTCAAGAAAGACACGTTTCTCCCCCCGAAACTGAATAATGAAAATAAAAGAATAAATTCTTATACTTCTCTACAAAATATAAAAAGAGTTCATGTCATTATTTCGAACTGGTCCGTGCACTTTATCTCGTTAATCGAGGCTCCGAAGAGTTTTGCACATTTATTTTTCTTTTTCGAGTTAAAACAAGTCCCTAAATTATCTAAGTGGCGGCCCCGGTGTCGCCGCCGTCTCTCTTCAGCTCCTTGTCGCATCCCTAAGGACTCGAGAGAGGGCGGTGTGACCACCCACGGCCAATGAGGAGTTTACTGTCCACCACTAGGGGCATAAGATGTGGGTTTAACATGCCCATTGCGAGTGGTGGCGTTCCAAATGGAGATCGTCGTTTGACCCATCGTGACTCGGTTTAGCAGCACCTTAATTGCATTAGGATTAAAATTAAATCCTTTTCTTTCATTGTCAATGGATCTATAGAATAAAAAAACTCCAAATCGATATACTTATAATAAATTTAATTTAAATTTTTTTTAACTACCAAAATTTTCGCATAAGTACATTTATAATAAATTTATATTCCGTTATTAATATTATGAAAAGTTACAAACTGAAAAATTTGTGATAATCGGACGATGAAACCTAAATTGGTACATTTATCAATTATCACATATTATACAACTTAACAATTTGATAGTGAAATTTAGTAAAAATTAATGGATGATAATTTTATCATAATAATAAATAGTGGATAAAATTTTAAGTTGTCGCATATCATTCAATTTAGTAATTTCATTAGTAAAATTCAATGGAAATTAATTGAGGATAGGTTTGGTGTATAAGTAATTATTTATCTTCCATGACAGTAAGAATCGACACCGTAATGAAAAAAAAAAATTAAAAATACAGGAGGAGGAGGAAAAACAGGTCGGGCCAAAAGCTTAAGCAGAAGAAGAGCTGAACCGAAAATGGAAGCGGAAGCAGAAGCAGAGGAGCTCGCATGGAGGAGGGAGACGATTCCCAAGGTCATGAAGCTCGTCTGCACCAGGCTCCCCCAGCGGGACCTCGTCTCCCTCCTGCTCGTCAGCCCTTGGCTCCATCGCACCCTCGTCTCCTACCCCTCTCTCTGGCAGGTATCCCCTCATCTTCTTCTTGAAACCTCGCGCTCACGGCAGGTTCTCGATCGCGCGTGATTCCGATTCTCGTCCGGTGTGTGCTCGTTTCACGTTCTTGATCAGCGCGAGATGACCCACGCGGGGGACCGGCTCCTGGGCGCTCTCTCGCTGGTTAGTTTGTGGTGGCCACTGTTAAAAGTTGCATGATTTGATGATGTTGATTTGATTGCCCGAATGCTGGGGTTGCTTGAGTTCGACCCATTGTGCTGATGGAGATTGTCCTTGGAATTTTGGCAGCCCAGATATCGCCAGGTGAAGAAAATTGACTTCGAGTTCGCCCAAGATATCGGACAAGCACTTGGAGTCCCTCAAGAACGAGGTAATCATAGGGTCATCGCGTCGTAATGTTGCTTGTCTTTTGAGGGATTTTATGAAATCTAAAGGGAAAGTCTACTTGATTAGTTGGTAGCCATAGGCAATTCTATAGTACTTTGTCCTGATTCGAATCAGAAATAAATGCCCTTTTGTTTCAATACCTAAAATTAGAGGATCCTCTCAGAATGTTATTTAGTCGTTACATTTTATTTATTTATTTACCAATAACCCTGTCTTAGTTTGTTTAGTGTCCTCTTGGAGATTCTTTACCTTAGAAAACGATTAGTGCTTGCCTTCTCTTCCAAAGTTGCTATTTTGACGACATCATTCTAAATTTAGCAGATGATATGTGGAAAATAACATCTTGACTAATAGATGTCACCCATAAACGTATTTAAGATTGATGCTAGACGCTTTAATGACATACCTCTTGGAAAAGCATATTAGATGCTTGAGTTAACGTTTCTCATAAGTTTAAAAAGACAATGCCTTGTCTCTTGGTTACTTTAGTTTGCCTTTCCATGATTAAGTCACCGTTTTCTCTGTGAATGCACAATTTTTTTCACTAGGTTAAACAAGCATACTTCCCATGACATTAGTACCCATATACTCTGTCTTCTAGGCAAATTATTCATTGGTTTTATCATGAACTATCGATTGTGCTTGACTTCACTTTTTTGGTAACACTAATCTATGTTGATCATTAAACTCTTAATCACTTGTATCACTTATCAAGCTCTTACTAACTTGTGATCGCTTGTCAACCGCTCCACAGTATTCTGAATCTCTCAAAAGCTTGGAGACTTTAAATCTGAATGGTTGCCAAAAGATCTCTTACAAGGGAATTGCTGCTGTAACCAGCTGTTGTCCAAATCTTAAGGTTTTTTCTATTTATTGGAATGTGCAGTAAGTCTTCTGTAAATGTGCCCGTCTCGTAAACCTCACTTTACCTTAATATTTATACAAATTAACTGCATATTTTTGGAGCCGCAGAGTGACAGATATAGGTATAAAGCATCTGGTAGAGAACTGCAGACATTTAGTTGATTTGAACTTAAGTGGCTGCAAAGTATCTACTCGCTCATGTCAAAGCCTTCCTCCAACTTTCTTCTGCATATGCTTGTGTTGGTATAGTTGTATACACTTATTAGCATGATGATGGAAGTTGGACTTTCTCCAATGTCATCAATGAATTATACGGCGATTTGAAACACTGCCCGATCAAATTTGTATATATGATGCATGGCTAACTAAATTTTTCTTAACAATCTATGGCTCCTCAACTTTCTCACAAGTATTCTGGTCACTTCAGTTTTGGAGTTCTACTTTGTTTCATGAAGACAGAAGACAGTTTAATTTTGATAATCAATTGAGTTCTTACGATGTGTTCCCAAAAAATCTGAATTTGTGCTTGGTACTAGTCTCAAGTCTTGGCTGGTATATGCGACTGCAATTCTACATTGATTTTTGAACTGTGGGTGAGCTCTATTGGAGATTTTTGTTTCTTTGTGAGCAGTTGTTTCTTGTTTGCATCTAGAATGATACAGATTTTATTGCTTTTGCAAACCAGCTATTGACATTCCAAGTATTTACCATTGAAATTCTGAATACGCTTGCTATGAGAGATTTCTTCCCTGTGTGTATGGATGTTACACCCTCACCCTGACCGAGTGGGCTTGCTAAAGCAACTTGAGATGATAAATGCAATTGCCTCAGACAGCCATAATCAGTACATGGGATTTACAGCGATGTCGCAATTGCTTTTTCTTGTATAGTTCCCGACCTTTTGGTCTTACTTATTTCTTTCCTTAGCACTCAGATTTTTGACATGCCTATACATTTTGTGTGGAAGGAATTTCTATTTACAAAGCTTTTTTCAATTGTCAATGGCAGAATATTACAGACAAGAGCTTGGAGTTAGTTGCTGACAGTTATAATGAATTAGAATCACTAAACCTTACTAGGTATGTTAATGTCTGATAAGAAAAGCTTAACCCTATTTTCAGGAAGCAAATGAAGCTAAGAATAATTATTGCCATTGCTGATATGGATATGCACCTTTAAGCTTGTAACTATTCGGTTACCAGGCGTGTCAAGCTGACAGATATTGGCTTGCGGCATATACTATTCAAGTGCTCTGCCCTCCAGAGTCTAAACCTTTATGCCCTTTCTAGGTAAATGTGCTTTCTGTTCTCATGTATAGGTTTGAGGCCAATCATTTGGTATGTGTAGTTTACTTTCTGAATTGCTTTTTCCAGTCTCACAGATAACGCATACAATAATATTTCCTCTCTTTCCCATCTGAAGTACTTGGATCTTTGTGGAGCCCAGGTAAATTCCACTTATCAATACATGCTAATTATCTTGCATTACCTGAATTTATGCCACAATGTCATAAATGATTCTGCAGAACCTATCAGATGATACACTTTCCTGTATAGCCAAATGCAGAAAACTTGTGGCCTTGAATCTGACATGGTAATTTCAGTAAAATGCGTTCAATATTTTGTGGAGTCATATACTATGGTTACTTTTTCTGATCCAAAAAAAAATTACCATGGTTACTTTTCACAGGTGTGTACGTATTACTGACAAGGGGGTCATAGCAGTTGCTGAAAGCTGCGCCTCTCTCGAGTTCCTTAGGTAAATCTTGATGATAAGGTTCTTCCAACTAGGATAATAGTTATCTGGACTGATTTAAAAATATCTTGGCTGAATTTTATTGAATTAATTCGGAGATGATCAGTAAGCATATCACAAAGCTTGATGAATACGAAGCTTTGTATTTTCGTCATTCTAGCTGGGTTAAGGAGAGTACTTCTCGTGTTATGGTTATGGAAACTTGATGGTTCTTTTTCAAAACTCCTTTCTGCATAGTTGTGTCATCTGCTAGAGTAGCTTGACTGATATATAATTTCATAAGCTGCTGAAGCATATTTGTAGTGACTCCTATCCAAGTGACCTTTAATCAAATCAATAAGGTGTTTCATACTGATTTTTTCCGATGTAGTCATTAGTTAGCCCCAAAGATGATGTTAGCAGGACATGTTTGAACTTGTGGTGTCTTTTGGCTTCCAGCACTTCTTTTTGGTCTTATCTATGCTTTCCATCGCATTGAGGGTTTGGCAGTTTTACCTGAAATTGTTAATTGGTGGCTTTTATTCTGAAAATCGATGGAGGTGTGCATTAAAGTGTCTTCTTTTCCTATATTATACACTCCTAAAATGTAAAGTCAGTACTTTCTCTTATATGTTTCCACTCAAGCAAGCACAAGTCAGAAGTTGGGGGAAAGGATTTTCTATTTTTGGCTTCTGTAGGTGCCCTCTTATTGTCTTTTGATGCTAAACAAGTTGGATTAAAAGTCATTGTGATTGCTGATCTCCTGGACCATCTTGCATTTTGATAGTTTGCCTTGATGAATATGCATCTTCCACAAGATATATGGCACAAAAGCTTTGATGAACCTTATCAAATATCAAGTTCTCTCTTCAATGTTCAGTTAGTGATAATTGCGTATTAAACTTTCGATCCATCTGGAGTGAGTAGTCTTTGTATATTTACTTATGTAGTTCTTTTTAATAGGTCTTGAATAAGCTGACTAATGCACTGTAATTATCTCGAACTGGATCCACAGTGAACTGTTCAGTGTTCAAGTTATCTAATAGCAGGTGGCACTCTAATCAAGGCTTGACCAATAGCATCTATCAAGAATGTTATTTTATTTTAAGATCAATATCATCGGAAATGCATACCAATATTCTGAAATTAGATTGTTCTTGCAACTTCTCGATGTTGTACACGAACTTAGGAAGCATGGTTTTGCCTAACATCCCATCTCAATTATGGGTGAGCAGGCGAATTAAGCTGGTTCTGCACGCTCTCTGCAATGTCGAAAACAAGTGATTCGGTCATTTTCTGTTCTTGTCATTGGAAAAACAGTAGGGGTAATCGACGGAGCTTCATGAATTGTAAATGGTGGATGCTGGCGTCATCTCGTTTTTGACAAAAGCATTCCAGCTTAGAGGATTATTGTGTTTTACAAGTAATGGGCGGAACATTAAGGCTTTAATATAACGCGATTCAATCGCTGATTCTTCCAGAATACGCGGGTGGACAATCATCTTTTTGGTTTTTCACTTTCAAGGCTAGAAACCCGTTTCAGCCTCGAATGATACTGATCTGTCCAATTTGAGCAGTTGTGTGCGCTCCGTTGCAGTCATGAAATTGACGAAGGGGCGCTGGATTTATAGGGAACGCAGACCCAATCATGAGTTCAAATAGAAGTTCTTGGGAGACTAAAACTAACGGAGACTTTGAGCACTAAACAAAAACTATCGTCGATGCAATTAGCTTTTGTGCATTCATGTTGATAACATTTAGTCTCAGAAGCAACAGGTAAAGAAAAACACTATCTTCCTAAGTAGAAGTGAATTAAAACAAATTAGGAACGAAAAGTCCTGGTTTTTTAAATGCATTATTCCTAGGAAATTGTTTATATAGTCTAGTGGAATAAACTATAACAAGATTGAATTGCTGACACTAGTTTGTGAAAAGTAAGATTTGACGGTGTAACGTTGATATCGTACACTGTCCATAAATGAAAGATGAATATTGTTCTAAGAAGATTCAAACAGTGATAATTCTATAGTTGGTCTCAAGTAATCTGAATAAGACATTTTCTCCATAGAGAAATTTGCAAGACAAATGCAAGCAAATAATAAAGTACAACACTCATTCAAGGAAAGAAAAAAATTACAATATCAGTGACCATTATTTTCATTTTTGAAAAAAGAAGAGATAGATGAAGAACTAGCAGAGTGGAAGTCCAAATCTTGGCAGTGATCCACATGGCGTGGTATATAGATAATGAAAGTTCATCTGCAGTAATAAAAAAAATGAAATGAGCTCAAAGTATCTGTTACATAGTATTATGTCATGCAAATTTGTCGTTATTTGTTACATAGTATTATGTCATGCTAATTTGTCGTTCTTTGATATTCTACTAAACAATATATTTTCATTGTTAGCAAAATTGATTTTTATATGGACGTGAAATTTCTTTCGCTAAAAACAAAAGTTTATCTTTTTTGTATAAAAATGTGAAAATTTTTGTTCTTATATCTCTCTCAAATTTCTTTTCTAAGAAATGATAATATCATAACTCCAAAAGGGCATGCATTCGAATAACATGGGGAAAACCTACTTTTATAAGCTGTGTACACTATAGGTAAGTTCTTACATGTTTGATGGTTCATGTTATTTTTTAATAAAGTGCAAATTTGTTAGCATTTTGTTCAAAAAGAATCTTGATTTGTTATTGATATGTTATGTCAAAATGGAGAGTTTATATATAGCCTTTAATTTAAATCTTATCATGCATACGCTTCGTCTTTTTGTTCTTCCAAAACATCTGAAACTTTTACAACATGTAAATGTTGGCAAGCATATTCGATTTTTTTTTTATAATTCTATATAATTTGAAAAATATATCATATTTTAATGAGAAATAAAAAAATACCTTTTAATTTTGCATAATCAAAAACAAACAACTCCTAAAACTGAGGACCTATTTATTACTATCCTAGGCGACTAGTCGGTGAACCTATGCCTTGCTCGGGCCATTTTTCATGACTGATTACATATATTGATATCTCTATATCTCTATCAAGTGATAATCATAGTTCATTTATTTCGCGGAAAACATTTTCCAAAAAATGGCATCATTCTTTGTAGGAATATTCTTGGCCAATTAAATTTCCTCTTTTTCTTTAGAGGTTGTATCTTTAAAAAATAATATGTGAAGGTAATTTGATACATAAAAAAGTTCCAACAGAGGCCCTGCATTTTAGGATTTTAACTTCGTACTTTACATTATTCAAAATACTATAGAAATAAATGAAAACAGTTTAGTTGCTCTGAATTACCCTTGACCTTAGACATCTCTCCCCTGCATATAACAGTATTATATGTCAATCTCCTTTTCTTTTATAAAATTTTCATGCGCAAAAATTATTATTCCGGAAGTGCATTGTTCTTTGCAGGTCGGAAAGAATTTTTATAATAATGGCTTCATTCACATACATAATTTGTGTGGCCATTAGTAATTTTAAAAAGAACATTGTTAGTATTATTTTACTTACACGCGTCGCATCGTGTAAATTATGAATTGGATTTGATTGCAGAAAGTAAGATTTTCTCAATGATTTTTTTTTTGTATTGCAAAAAATAATTAGAGATAGTTATAAGAAGTTGAATCACATCATTTTAAGGAATTGTGACATAGATGTGTGCAGCTATTTTGATTTAACAAATTAATCAAAGACATCTCGATATTTCTATAAAAAGGTCGAGAAATTAGTTTTTCTCAGGTGGGAAAATTAAATTAAAGGTGAATAGATTTCTCTACGTATCATCTTTTCTTGCATATCCAGTTTAAATAAATAATTTTCTGTTAGATAATTCGTCTTTTAATGTTGATTATGGGCATTTTCATTGACTCCATGTGACTTTCCTCCAACTGGTATTAACTCAAGTGTCTTCCAACAAAGGTCATCCCGACCCATCAAAATATATTATCTAAAAACAACTGTCAAATTAAAATGAGGGAAATTGTTTCTGAGTTAAACGCATAGACTCGAAATAACCTTTTAGTATTCTCCGTACTTTCATTATAATTGGAACATGATGTTTTTGAAGACCCATCTATTTTACGTACTCAAGTTGCAAGAAAGAAATCTTAGT
Organism: Corymbia citriodora subsp. variegata; assembly: GCA_014858505.1. Lineage (NCBI taxonomy): Eukaryota > Viridiplantae > Streptophyta > Magnoliopsida > Myrtales > Myrtaceae > Corymbia > Corymbia citriodora. The sequence continues at coordinate 29,137 of MU090034.1, forward strand.
TTTGCTTAAACTTTTTTTTTTTTTTAACTTTTTTCTTTTCCTTCTTTTAATAAGAAGAAAATGGAAATCCAAAATGTTTTCTAGTTAAAGGGGTTGTAAATATTTAGCAAGTCCATTTTCTACAACAAATCTACAAGTATTTCTCAATTTCTTCATAAAATGATTTGCGAATTTAACCGATCCTATTGGGACACTTGCAATAGATTCATCTAATAAACTATATTCAAACTATCAACTTTAAGCTAGCGCAACTATCTTATGCAATAATAATCATCAATAGAAAAAGTATATATTCAAACAGTACGTCATGCTCCAATTTCCAATTAAAAGGTGGACATGAGATTTCTTTGTAGGGAATCAAATTTCACATTCAACGCGCTACATGAAATTGGGATTTGTCAAAAGTTGTCCAAAATCACATTGTTAAAGTCGTCAATATTATGAATGTGCATGATGAATTATTCTCTTATTCTAATTTTCATCAAGTGAGGAAGTCAGGAAAAAAAAAGATGAGGGAATCTCAATATATACAGACATATATATATATCACACTTAAGCACAAAGAAGAAATTAAGGGAGATGAAGATTGATCCATACCTAATCATCCATCCACTGTACATCCACCAAATCAAGTCGGATTCGACAAACATGGGCGATTTTGTTCCAATCCTTGCCAGTTTGAGGCTCACATCTTTTACTAAGCTCGCCACAGTGTTCGATCCATAATTCTTTGAGGGTAGTGAGGGATTGGATCCCTTGCGGCATGGACAATAATTTGGGACAACGGATCAAGTGAATTAATCTAAGATGTGTATGATTGGGCAGCCATTCAGGAACATTTGTCAAGGTTGGGCAGTCATAAACAAAAAATGACTCCAAAGTGCAGGCCGATCCTTCGAGACATTGAAGCAACTCCATCACTTGTTTGGAGTTGATAATCACCAGAGTACGAAGATTCAACGGAAAGTTGGACTTATTCTCCGAGGTCAACTCAAGCTCGGAATTATCTATATTCAAGGACTCTAGGGCTTTTAATTCTCCAAAAGGCAGAATTAATGGTCCCTCACAATGTTCAATTTGCAAATCCCGTAGGCAAGTCAGTCGGCAAGTACCTTCAAATAAAACTTGGAGATTTTCACATGCCTCGAGTCCCAAAAAATGCAGGTTTTCCAGGTATTGTATTCCACTTTCTTGCAAACTCTTCTGCTTTGTTGTTATGGATAGATATCTAAGGCTAACGAGTCTATCCATATTTTTGGGTAAATCGCCTAGCTCTGTGCAACCATCAAGGGCTAAGTCTAGCAAACTCTGTAGCTCACAAATGGTACTGGGAAGCTTCTTTAGTTGCTTGTTTTCACTGAGAAATAACGATCTCAATTGCTTCAAATTACATATGGAACTTGGCAGCTTCTCGAAACTACTATATGACAAATCCAGAAACCGTATGTGGTTACACTTCGAGATGCATGTTCTAGCAAACTCTCTAGTAACAACTCCATCATCAACTTTGTGTTGAAAATAAATGGCATGCAGCCTCTTTGAAGTTGGCTTTCTCAAAAAGGGTGGGACTCCATCAAAATTTGAGATTCCCTCTAACAAAGTGCTAGAGAATGAAATGCACCGAACTCCTTCTGAAATCTCTGCAGTATCTAAGTTGACAATAGAGCTATCATTTTGTGCCACACTCGTTGCAAGATAATGGACCAAATCGTGTACTTTGAATACTAACTCTGCTCCACACTCCTCAACTTCTTGGATCAAAGATCTCTTCCACAACTCTTTGATGTACTCAATACCAATGTCTTCCAATGCTAATTTTTCCCTTTTTGAACTAAGGAGTCCTAAGGCCATCCATAACCTAGATAAATTAGAGCCTTTCATTTCAGCTCCTCTAACAAAGAGTGAAAATGTGGCAAAACAACGTTTTAAGTGGGATGGTAAATGATCATAGCTAAGCTTGAGTACCGGCACAATATCCTTTTTTGCTTCCATTAACTCCCAAGTTTCACTGTCCCTTATACATTTCCAATGCCTATCATCATCCTTTGAATACAGAAGGCTCCCTAGAGTTTTCACAAGGAGAGGAACTCCTTGAGATTTTTCGACAATGTCATTTCCAGTCTCTAGAAGATCGGGACGTAACTCCTTTTCCTTTTCGTCAAACGCCCATTTTTGGAATAAGGCCATAGATTCTTCGTGAGAAAGACCTTTTAGATTATACACCGGATGGGTACCCATAATAGAAGCAACTTCCGCAATACGAGTAGTTATAATTATCTTGCTTTCACTAGCCCCTCCGGTTAGCAAATCTCTCAATTCTTTCCATCTACTACGGTCACTACTCCAAATGTCATCCAAGACTAGTAGAAATTTCTTGTCTTTGATGATTTCTTGTAGAGATTTTTGCAAATGTTGAATATCAAAGTTACTCAAATTTTGAGGAGTTGCATCTTTGATGATTCCTTCAATAGTTTTCTTTAAATCAAAGTCCTCCGGTACACACACCCATAGTCGCATCTCAAATTGCTCTTTCACCTTGTCATCATTATAAACTAATTTAGCTAGGGTCGTCTTGCCCATACCTCCCATTCCAACAATGGGAAAGACCGAAAGGTTTTTGGCATTTGGCTGCATCAACATCTCAATTATTTTTTCTTTATCAATATCTCTTCCGACAACATCCAACTTGTTTATGAATGAGTAAGTCATTTCTCGTGATCGTGTATGTCCCACACCATCGTAAGCACTCCGCATATTAAGATCGAATTGATCTTTGTCAGTGGAAATCTTGGATAATCTCTCCTGAATCTCCTTGATTTTATGACTGATTTTCATACGATACATGAGTGGATTGGAGAGGGAAAAGAAGCGGTGTACCTTTCCTTTGATGCCACCATAGCGACTTATCACCTGCTTCTGTAAGGCTTCACATTCAAGTTCATCAAGAACATCCTCCGCATCGTAAAATACATGTTGAAGCCGATCTAACCACACTTGCAGACGGTTGTTCTTCGCCTGCTGCGCCCCAGCATCTGACAACACTGCCTTAATGGCAGTCCACGTCTCTCTGAGCTCGCAGATCTGATTTTCAACGTTGTAAATAGCGACCGCCTCTTGGAGCGCCGGTGATGCTATCTTCCCCAGCACGCTCTCTGCAATGCTGAAAAGGAGTGATTCAGCCATGCCGAGAGATGAGGAAATTGATTCTGGGTATTTGGTTTGAGACGGCAAAGAACACACAATGTCCTCGTCCCGTGAGTGAGTTGCTATGATGATTTCCTTGTAAATGGATGAAAGGGAGGTGTTTACTACCTGCCAATACGGACGGAAAAGATCAGTGGCTGCAGGTCAAAGGAAACACGCTTTCTACCTTTTCTTCATCTAACTTTTGCTGGGACCAATAAAGAATCAAGATTGGACCCGAGTAAGTCTTTAATTGCTTCGTCTACAGTTTGTGACATAAAATATATGGGTATTCCTACCTTATTAGAGAAGAAAAATATATAACATGAAAGAAGGGGCACAAAGTGTGCCGGTACTAATACGTAAAAATAAAAAAATGCAATCTAGGCTGCAGCCCCCGTAAGTGGAATTACCCTTGAAAGAGGGTAGGCCGGTGAAAACGACCTCAGTTTCACTTCACTATAAGCTCATGACTCTCGTATATGCCCTGTTTTGAGGTTTTCATCTAACTTTTGCTGGGACCAATAAAGAATCAAGATTAGTTCAAAGATCCAACAACATCTCTTCCAAGTGTCTGTTCTTTACTTCATTACACAAGGTACCTAGAAATAATTATTTGTATCGATTAGAATAATTAGTCAACACAAAATTCTATCATAATCAATAATAATCTATGCCTAAATATGTAGGAGTAATTATTCATCTATAAGAAATGTTAACATTGCCGCGAAGACGGTGCAAAAAATGAAGCCTCGGCTTTATCGTGCTTGAAGTTACTAAACGCTGTGTTATTCGCTTCCCGACCTTTCAACTAGTCAGTTGGAAAACAATAACGAATGAAAGCGACCAAAAGAGTTTTAAGAAAAGGGAAGAACGCATTTTCCATCAATATTCGTCCCTAATCTTAACTAACGCAAGAGTTCACCTAGAAGCTTCTAGATAATTAAGTTTTAGAGAAAAATCTTGGAAACTTTAGCAAATTGATCAATAATTTGACGCTAACAAATATCAGAAACTTCTTCTCTTTTTTTTTTTTTGGCCTTTTTTTTCCTGGGGTTTTCAGGGCGATTGGTTGATGAAACTATTACAAAGCACATCATCATCAGCCATAAAAGAGAGGGCATCCATTAAAAAATTGGCTTCAAGGTGCCGATTTGGTGGTCATTTCTGCCTTCCCCATGACTTTATGTTCACTTCAGGCCCACGACATAACGCGGGCTTGCTCGAGACACAACGCACTTTTGTGCACGATGCTTCTCCGAAAAGAGAGCATTAAAAGATGCAATAACATAATTACAAGAAAATGTTTCTCAATGTCCAAGGTCTAAGATGGGCAACTAACTGGCTGGTTATCTGATTAAGCCCTGACTATTAGTATGTCCCGAGACTTTTTAAAAAGTTTTCTTTTACATGAAAATCATCGATAATGCATACCCATATTCTAGGTAGAGGTATCAAAAGAGCTTCATGAACAGCACACGAATGCCAACGTCGTCTCGTCTTTGGCGAGCTATTATACTAAAAAACCACTCCAACTCAAAGTATCATTCTGTTTTATGAGCAATGGACCGAACATTAAGGTTTTGGTATGGCGTGAGTCCACCATTGATTTTTCTAGGACATATATGGGTTGATACTTCATCTTTTATTTTTTTCCTACTTTTAAGCTAAAAATCGGTTTCAGCTTCGAATGATACCGCTGCGGAAAACCTTCTTTACATACATAAATACATACGTATAACACTAGATATCAGATTAGATTAAATTGGATTAGGCCAATCTATGGTGTTTTTTAAATAGTTAAGAGATCTAATTAATGTGACTGGCTAGATAGCAGATTAAAATAGAGTAGGTTAAACTGGATTAGATATGTATTATTTATTAGGAGAGCTAACTTTATACGTACTATATTAAATTGAATTATATTAGACACTACTCATTGAATTTTTTTCCCCCATAATTGATATGGCGCATAAATTAGGAGGAGCCAACTTTATATATAATACTATATATGACATTGGCTCTCTAAATTCTTATTTCTCTGGGGCATTTTGGACTAAAACTGTGACATATTTGTACTTAAATATGTGAGAGAAGGCGAACTGGACAAGTACCATTCTACAACTTAGTAGATTTCCGGTCGGCGACGCGGGCCCACATACTTAGTTGTCGTGATTGAGATTTTGTATTCTGTTTAATTATCTTTAATACTTTTAGGAATTTAGTGATGCTGCTGATTTTTTAATAGACATTAGGATTCAATTATGACTTAGCACTTTGAATGTCGACTTGAAAATTGAGAAGAAATTCGTTCTTTTTTCGCGCTTCGATGGGATGATCTTGGGAAACTTCAATTGTGCGAACATGATTTGATTTAGATTCGTGAGTCATGCTCCAAACTCCGCTAACTTTGTCATTTTGACAGCAGGGTGCACATGGCACGTTCCCCTCGGCAGCAGGATGGACTAATTAATATTTAACTTTTAAGGGGTGTAAGAAATAACAAAATAGATGAAGTATGACAAATAATGAAAAAAGTGGTTGATTTGTTTCGCGAAAATCTCAAATTTTAGAAAATATTTTTTTTAAAAAATGATTACTTGTATTATTTACAAAAATGAATGAATGAAAAATATTTTCATTATTCATGAAAAAAAATTAAACATTAATTTTTGTCGATAATGAAAAAAATTTTATTGGCTAATTATTCCAAACAAATTAACCAATTATTCTTGGGAAAATAATTGCGTATTAAACTTTCGATCCATCTGGAGTGAGTAGTCTTTGTATATTTACTTATGTAGTTCTTGTTAATAGGTCTTGAATAAGCTGACTAATACGTTGTAATTATCTCGAACTAGATCGACAGTGAACTGTTCAATGTTCAAGGTATCTAATAGTGGGTGCCACTCTAATCAAGCCTTGACCGATAGCATCTATCAAGAATGTTATTTTATTTTAAGATCAATATCATCGGAAATGCATACCAATATTCTGAAATTAGATTGTTCTTGCAACTTCTCGATGATGTACGCGAACTTAGGAAGCATGGTTTTGCCTAACATCCCATCTCAATTATGGGTGAGCAGGCGAAATAAGCTGGTTCTGCACGCTCTCTGCAATGTCGAAAACAAGTGATTCGGTCATTTTCTGTTCTTGTCATTGGAAAAACAGTAGGGGTAATCGACGGACCTTCATGAATCGTAAATGGCAGATGCTGGCGTCATCTCGTTTTTGGCAAAAGCATTCCAGCTTAGGGGAACATTGTGTTTTACAAGTAATGGACGGAGTATTAAGGCTTTAATATAATGCGATTAAATCGCTGATTCTTCCAGGACATGCGGGTTGACAATCATCTTTTTGGTTTTTCAATTTCAAGGCTAGAAACCCGTTTCGGCCTCGGATGATACTGATTTGTCCAAGTTGAGCAGTTGTGTGCGCTCCGTTGCAGTCATGAAATTGATGAAGGGGCTTCTAAATTTATGGGGAACGCAGACCCAATCATGAGTTCAAATAGAAGTTCTTGGGAGACTAAAACTAACAGAGACTTTGAGCACTAAACAAAAACTATCGTCGATACAATTAGCCTGTGTGCATTCATGTTCATAACATTTAGTCTCAGAAGCAAAAGGAAAAGAAAAACATTATCTTCCTATGTAGAAGTGAATTAAAACAAATTAGGAATGAAAAGTCCTGGTTTTTTAAATGCATTATTCCTAGGAAACTCTTTATATAGTCTAGTGGAATAAACTATAAAAAGATTGAAATGCTGACACTAGTTTGCGAAAAGTAAGATTTGATGGTGTAACGTTGACATCATACACTGTCCATAAGGGCATGCATTCAAATAACACGGGGAAAACCTACTTTTATAAGCTGTGTACACACTATAGGTAAGTTCTTACATGTTTGATGGTTCACGTTATTTTTTAATAAAGCGCAAATTTATCAGCATTTTGTTCAAAAAGAATCTTGATTTGGTACTGATATGTTACATCAAAATGGAGAGTTTATATATAGCCTTTAATTTAAATCTTATCATGCATACGCTTTGTCTTTTTGTTCATCCAAAACATATGAAACTTTCACAACATGTAAATGTTGGCAAGCATATTTGAATTTTTTTTATAATTCTATATAATTTGAAAAATATATCATATTATAAAGAGAAATAAAAAAAATACCTTTTAATTTTGCTTAATCGGAAACAAACAAGTCCTAAAACTGAGGACCTATTTATTACTATCCTAGGCCACTAGCCGGTGAACCTATGCCTTGCTCGGGCCATTTTTCATGACGGATTACATATATTGATATCTCTATATCTCTATCAATGGACACTTTATTGAGAGTGATGCCGACTACTAGTAATTCTTTTATTATTGCCAAATTAAGTGATAATCAGAGCTCATTTATTTTGCAAAAAACATTTACCAAAAAATGGCATCATTCTTTGTAGGAATATTCTTAGCCAATTAAATTTCCTCTTTTTCGTTAGAGGTTGTATCTTTAAAAAGTAATATGTGAAGGTAATATGATACATAAAAAAAGTTCCAAACAAGGTTATTGAGAGCAACACCAACTACTAGTAATTCTTTTATTATTGCCAAATCAAGTGATAATCAGAGTTCATTTATTTCGCAGAAAACATTTTCCAAAAAACGGCATCATTCCTTCTAGGAATATTCTTAGCCAATTAAATTTCCTCTTTTGCGTTAGAGGTTGTATCTTTAAAAAATAATATGTGAAGGTAATATGATACATAAAAAAGTTCCAAACAAGGCCCTGCATTTTAGGATTTTTACTTTGTACTTTACATTATTTAAAATACTATAGAAATAAATGAAAGCAGTTTAGTTGCTCTCAATTACCCTTGACCTTAGACATCTCTTCCCTGCATATAACAGTATCATATGTCAATCTCCTTTTCTTTTAAAAAATTTTCATGCTCAAAAATTATTATTCTGAAAGTGCATTGTTCTTTGCAGTTTGGAAAGAATTTTTATAACCATGGCTTCATTCGCATACATCGTTTGTGTGGCCAATGGTAATTTTAAAAAGAACATTGTTAGTATTATTTTACTTTCACGCGTTGCATTGCGTAATTTATGAATTGGATTTGATTGCAGAAAGTAAAATTTTCTCAATGAATTTTTTATTTTTGTATTGCAAAATATAATTAGAGATAGTTATAAGAAGTTGAATCACATCATTTTAAGGAATTGTGACATAGATGTGAATAGATTAGTTTTTCTCAAGGTGGGGAAATTAAATTAAAAGTGAATAGATTTCTCTACGTGTCATCTTTTCTTGCATATCCAGTTAAAATAAATAATTTTCTATTAGATAATTCGTCTTTTAATGTTGATTTACTGCATGTGACTTTCCTCCAACTGGTACGAAGCCAAGTGTCTTGCAACAAAAGTTCATCCCGACCCATCAAAATATATTATCTAAAAACAACAGTCAAATTAAAATGAGGGAAATTGTTTCCGAGTTAAACGTATAGACTCAAGATAACCTATTAGTATTCTCCGTATTTCATTATAATTGGAACATGATGTTTTTGAAGACCACCTATCTTCCGTACTCAAGTTGCAAGAAAGAAATCTTAGTTTTGCTTAAACTTTTAAACTTTTTTCTGTTTCCTCCTTTAATAAGAAGAAAATGGAAATCGAAAATGTTTTCTAAAGTTAAAGGAGTTGTAAATATTTAGCAAGTTCATTTTCTACAACAAATTTACAAGTATTTCTCAATTTCTTTATAAAATGATTTGCGAATTTAACCGATCCTATTGGAACACTTGCAATAGATTCATCTAATAAACTATATTCAAACTATCAACTTTAAGCTAGAGCAACTATTTTATGCAATAATAATCATCAATAGAATAAGTGTATATTCAAATAGTACGTCATGCTCCAATCTCCAATTAAAAGGTGGACATGAGATTTCTTTGTAGGGAATCGAATTCTACATTCAACGCGCTACATGAAATTGGGATTTGTCAAAAGTTGTCCAAAATCACATTGTTAAAGTCGTCACTATTATGAATGTGCATAATGCATTATTCTCTTATTCTAATTTTCATCAAGTGAGGAAGTCAGGAAAAAGAAAGATGAGGGAATCTCAATATGTACAGACATATATATATAGCACAAAGAAGAAATTAAGGGAGACAAAGATTGATCTGTACCTAATCATCCATGCCCTGTACATCCACCAAATCAAGTTGGATTTGAGGAACATGGGCGATTTTGTTCCAATCCTTGCCAGTTTGAGGCTCACATCTTTTGCTCAGCTCGCCACAGTGTTCGATGCGTAATTCTTTGAGGGTAGTGAGGGATTGGATCCCTTGCGGCATGGACGATAATCTGGGACAACGGATCAAGTAAATTAACCTGAGATGTGTATGATTGGGCAGCCATTCAGGAACATTTGTCAAGCTTGGGCAGTCAAGGACAGAAAATGACTCCAAAGTGCAGGCAGATCCTTTGAGACATTGAAGCAACTCCATCACTTGTTCAGAGTTAGTAATCTCCAGAGTACGAAGATTCAACGGAAAGTCGGACTCATTCTCCGAGGTCAACTCGAGCTTGGAATTATTTATATTCAAGGACTCTAGGGCTTTTAATTCCCCAAAAGGGAGAAATATTGGTCCCTCACAATCTACAATTTCCAACTCCCAAAGGCAAGTCAGTTGGCAAGTACCTTCAAACAAAACTTGGAGATTTTCGCATTCCTTCAGTCCCAAAAATTGCAGATTTTCCAGGTATTGTATTCCACTTTCTTGCAAACTCTTCTGCTTTGTTGTTATGGAAAAATATCTAAGGCTAACGAGGCTATCCATATTTTTGGGTAAGTCGCCTAGCTTTGTGCAACCATGAAGGGATAACTGTAGCAAACTCTATAGCAAACAAATGGTACCTGGAAGCTCCTTTAGTTGCTTGTTTTCACTGAGAAATAACAATCTCAATTGCTTCAAATTACATATGGAACTTGGCAGCTCCTCAAATTACATATGGAACTTGGCAGCTCTTCAAATTACATCGCAAATTCAGAAATTATATGTGGTTACACTTCGAGATGCATGTTCCAGCAAACTCTCTAGTAATAACTCCACCATCCTCTTTGTATTGAAACATAATGGCATGCAGCCTCTTTGAAGTTGGCTTTCTCAAAAAGGGTGGGACTCCATCAAAATTTGAGATTCCCTCTAACAAAGTGCTAGAGAATGAAATGCACTGAACTCCTTATGAAATCTCTGCAGTATCTAAGTTAACAATAGTGCAATCATTTTGTGCCACACTCGTTGCAAGAGAATGGATCAAATCGTGTACTTTGAATACTAACACTGCTCCAAGCTGCTCAACTTCTTGGATCAAAGATCTCTTCCAAAACTCTTTGATGTACTCAATACCAACGTCTTCCAATGCCAATTTTTCCCTTTTTGAACTAACGAGTCCTAAAGCCATCCATAACCTAGCTAAACTAGGGCCTTTCATTTCAGCTCCTCTAACAAAAAGTGAAAATGTAGCAAAACAACGTTTTAAGTGAGATGGTAAATGATCATAGCTAAGCTTGAGTACCGGCACAATATCCTTGTTCGCTTCCATTAACTCCCATGTTTCACTGTCCCTTATACTTTTCCAATGCCTATCATCATCCTTTGAATACGGAAGGCTCCCCAGGGTTTTCACAAGGAGAGGAACGCCTCAAGATTTTTCGACAATGTCCTTTCCGATCTCTAGAAGATCAGGACGTAACTCCTCTTCCTTTTCATCAAACGCCCATTTTTGGAATAAGGCCATTGATTCTTCGTGAGAAAGACATTTTAGATTATACACCGGATGGGTACCCATAATAGAAGCAACTTCCGCAATACGAGTAGTTACAATTATCTTGCTTTCACTAGCCCCTCCGGTTAGCAAATCTCTCAATTCTTTCCATCTATTGCGGTCACTACTCCAAATGTCATCCAAGACTAGTAGAAATTTCTTATCTTTGATGGTGTCTTGTAGAGAGTTTTGCAATTGTTGAATATCAAAGTTACTCAAATTTTGATGAGTTGCATCTTTGATAATTCCTTCAATAATTTTCTTTAAATCAAAGTCCTCTGGTACACACACCCATAGTTGCATCTCAAATTGCACTTTCACCTTGTCATCATTATAAACTAATTTAGCTAGGGTCTTCTTGCCCATACCTCCCATTCCAACAATGGGAAAGACCGAGAGGTTTTTGGCATCTGGCCACATCAACTTCTCAATTATACCACCTACTTAGGTGGCGTTGCTGGTACGTGTTCTCTTCCTCTCGCAAAATATCGAAAGTTGGAATCCCAGCTTCATAATAGAGTGACTTACCTAATTACACGTGTGTGGTGGCTAGCATGTGCGGCCCCCAACGTTTATACCCCCAGCTGTCGGCCGGGTGCAGGGTTCCCTGGGTTATAAAAAATAAAAATAAACATCTCAATTATTTTTTCTTTATCAATATCTCTTCCAACAATATCCAACTTGTTTATGAATAAGTCATTTCTCGTGATCGCATATGTCCCGCACCATCGTAAGCACTCCACATGTTAAGATCAAATTTATCTTTCTCAGTGGAAATCTTGGATAATCTCTCCCGAATCTCCTTAATTTTATGACTGATTTTCATACGATACATGAGTGGATTGGAGAGGGAAAAGAAGCGGTGTACCTTCCCTTTGATGCCTCCATGGCGACTTATCGCCTGCTTCCGTAAGGCTTCACATTCAAGTTCATCAAGAACATCCTCCACATCGTAAAATACAAGTTGAAGCCGATCTAACCACACTTGTAGACGGTGGTTCTTCACCTGCTGCGCCTCGGCATCTAACAACACTGCCTTAATGGCAGTCAACGTCTCTCTGAGCTCACGGATCTGATTTTCAACGTTGTAAATAGCAACGGCTTCTTGGAGCGCCGGTGATGCTATCTTCCCCAGCACGCTCTCTGCAATGCTGAAAAGGAGTGATTCGGCCATGCTGAGGGATGAGGAAATTGATTTACACTATTTCGTTTAAGGCGACGAAGAGCACACAATGTCTTCCTCCCTTTCATCCATTTATAAGACGGTGCCTGCAAGTAAAAGGAATCATGCTTTCTACCTTTTCTTCATCTAAACTTTCCCGGGACCAATAAAGAATCGAGATTAGTTCAAAGATCCAATAGCTGCTATTCCAAGTGTCTGTTCATTACTTCCATACATAAGTTACCTATAAATAATTGTCCATATCGCTTAAAATAATTAGTTGACAAAAAAAGCTTTCATAATCAATAACAATTTATCCCTAAGCATTTTCATTGATGATGAAAGTATTTTTTTTTTTATCAACCCAATTTTATAAGTGATATAAGCAAATTATTTTTAATTGGAAAATATTTTCTAACTCGTTGATTTTTCGCAAAATATACGCACCCTCAATGCATAGATATTTTTTACTAATTTTATATGGTCCTCTCGGCATTTCATTTTTAGAGATGATCCTAAATAATAAGGAGATTATGAAACTCTTCCACAGGAATATCTCAAAGTGTTGGGGTAATTAATCATCATCAAACCTGTAGTACATTGCGATGAAGACGGTGAAAAAATCAAGCCACGGCTTGATCATGGTTAAAGTTACTTAATGCTGTGTGACTCGCTTCCCGACCTTTGAACTAGTCAATTGGAAAACAATAATGAATGAAACTGAGAAAAAGAGTTCTAAGAAAAGGGAAGAACACATTTTCCATCAATATTCGTCCCTAATCTTTAACTACAACAAGAGTTCAACTAGGAGCTTCTAGATAATTGTAGTTTTAGAGAAATCTAGGTAACTCTAGAAAATGGATCAATACTTGAACACCAACATATATCACAAACTTCTTCTTTTTCCTGTTGTTTTTTATGCGGTTTTTAGGGTGATTGATTGATGAAACTATTACGAAGCACACCATTATCAGCCATAAAAGAGAAGGCATAAATTAAAGTGGCTTCTTCAGGTGCCAATTTGGTGGTCATTTCTGCCTTTCCCATGTCTTTATGCTCACTTCAGGTTTCAATGTGCCAATTTGGAACCTGATGCTTCTCCTCCGAAAAGAGAGAGCATCAAAAGATGCAAACAGATATTTTGGTGGAGTTGCTTTCGCGAATTCGCACCGAATTGGATGCCCGATGGTTGTTGGCCGACCAGCAGAAACATCACAAATGTTGCTCCATGTCCAAGGTCCAAAATATCCAATTGACTGGCTGGAAATCTGATCAAGCCCTCAGTGTTAGCGTGTTTCGGGACTTTTTCCAAAAGTGTTCTTTAGATGAAAATCATCGATAATGCATACCCATATTCCATGTAGAGGTATCAAGGGAGGTTCATGAACCGCACCTGAATGCCGACATGGTCTCGTCTCTGGCAAGCGACCATAATGGCTATACTAAAAACCTGTTCCAACTGAAAGCATCATTCTGTTTTATGAGTAATGGACCGAACATTAAGGTTTCAATATGGCTCGAGTCCACCATTGGTTTTTCTAGGACAAATAGGTTGATAGTTAATCTTTTTGTTTGCCTACTTTTTAAGCTCATAATACGTTCGGCTTCGAATGATACTGATTTGGCTAAATCAACGGACTGAGTCCCCTCGACCTCATTCTCTTCTTCAGGTTGTCCAATTTGGGCAGTTTTATGCGCTCTAGTGTAGTCATCAAATCGATCGAGCAGATGCTTGACTTGTGAAGAACTTTAGAATACATAATCATGAGTTCAAACAAATTTACTCGGGGGACTAAAACTGCCAGAGGTTTTTGACAGATAACAAAAACTTATAATGCTCATGCACTTATGGTGCATTCAAATTCATAAGAGCCAGTCTTAGGAGCAAATGAGTAAAATAAAACTTAATCTTCCTATGTAGAATTCAAGTAAAACAAACTATAAACGGAAAAAAAATGTGGGTCTTTAAGTACAATGTTTCGACAAAACTATGTAAATAGTCTAGGGGAGTAATTATAAGTAATCGAGTAACTAGCACTTATTTACTATAAGATTCGATGGTGTGTCATAATTTCATACACTATCCATGAATAGAAGCATAATTTAGCCCTAAAAAAAATTTAAATTCAGATAGTGCTCGAGTTGGTCTGATACAATACAAATGAGACATTTTCTCCATAGAAAAATTTACAATACAAACACAAGCAAATAATAAAGAACAACTCTCAATCAAGGAAAGAAAGCAAAAAGCACAATATCAACAGCCACTATTCTCATCCTCAAAATGAAAGAGATTAACAAAGAAATTACCAAATTTCACAACCAAATTGTTGCAGAGATCCACAAAGAGTGGCAAATAAGATGATAAGAGTTCATCTGCTCAAAAGAGGGAAAAGAAGAAGAAGAAGAGGAAACTGGCTTAAGAGAATCTATAATATAGTATTATTATTATTGTCAGTGAATTTTTTTATTTTGGATACTCCGTTAACCATGATATTTTTCATTAGTTGGCTAGATTTAATGTTTTATGGATAGAAGATTTCTTTCAATATGAACCAATGTAAGTTTTTGTTTTGTATAAAATTGTGTGGAATGGTTCCGGCAAGAAATCCTGAATTTCTTCTTTTCAAATAATAATGTCATGACTTCAGAGGGATATTTATCCAAAGTAAGCGCTTACATATTGGACGTGGGAATGCATAAGAGTACATTTTATTTTTTACTTATTCTAAATCCGAAACAGGCGTGCCCTACAATTTTCAAGTTGAGGACTATTTATTATCTTAAGTCATTAGCTGGGCAAATCAGTACCCCCGCTCGGCCCAGTTTTACAAATATTATAAATCTAACAAGAAAAGGACTTTCTATTTCGTAGAAATCTTAACCACTTAAATTTCCAATTTTGTCGTTAGATGCTATATCTTACATAAATGACATATTAGCGTAAATGGATACGTTAAAAAGTTTTGCAAAACCTAACCCTTCAAAGATTTTTACTTTACGCTTTTCCACTCATAAAAAAAATTATGCTTTTCGTTGTTTACACTATTATAACAAGACATGAAATCAGTTCGGTTGCTCTCATGACCCTTGAGTTTTAATGGGTCTACAAAATATTCATTTTTAACCCATATTTCAAGCCAATTTTAGAGTGAGAGTGAGAGAGAATCATATTTTCAGAGAAATGGCCGACCCGACATCTGAAAGTGGGGGCACATGAAACCTCTCTTTCCGGATTACCGATTGAAGATATTTAGCAAAAAAATAAAGTTTTGAATCTAGGTTAAACTGGATTAGATATGTATTATTTATTAGGAGAGCTAACTTTATACGTACTATATTAAATTGAATTAGATTAGACACTACTCATTGAATTTTTTTTCCCCCATAATTGATATGGCGCATAAATTAGGAGGAGCCAACTTTATATATAATACTATATATGGCATTGGCTCTCTAAATTCTAATTTCTCTGGGGCATTTTGGACTAAAACTGTGACATTTGTACTTAAATATGTGAGAGAAGGCAAACTGGACAAGTACTATTCTACAACTAGTAGATTTCCGGTCGGCGACGCGGGCCCACATACTTAGTTGTCGCGATTGAGATTTTGTATTATGTTTAATTATCTTTAATACTTTTAGGAATTTAGTGATGCTGCTGATTTTTTAATAGACATTAGGATTCAATTATGGCTTAGCACTTTGAATGTCGACTTGAAAATTGAGAAAAAATTTGTTCGTTTTATGCGCTTCGATAGGTGTGATCTTGGGAAACTTCAATTGTGCGAACATGATTTGATTCAGATTCGTGAGTAATGCTCCAAACTCCGCTAACTTTGTCATTTAGACAGCAGGGTGCACATGGCACGTTCCCCTCGGCAGCAGGATGGACTAATTAATATTTAACTTTTAAGGGGAGTAAGAAATAACAAAATAGATGAAGTACGACAAATAATGAAAAACGTGGTCGGTTTGTTTCATGAAAATCTCAAATTTTAGAAAATATATTTTTTTAAAATGATTGCTTTTATTATTATAAAAATGTATGAATGAAATTTTCATTGTTCATGAAAAAATTAAACATTAATTTTTGTCGATAATGAAAATTTTTTTATTGACTAATTATTCCGAACAATTTAACCAATTATTCTTGAGAAAATATTTCGAAAATCGCTTATTTTTTACGAAATAAATAGACCCTTAAGCCAATAAAATGCTCATGAAAATCCGATGCATAACATTGTGAACAGTCTCTAACTCAAATGGGCTATTATTTACGCTGCTGATGGAGTCAAGAAATTTGAAATCTCATATTGCATCTGTTCTCCCATTATGACAAGACGATACTCTTTATCAGTTTTTTGAAAGTAAAATCAAGTCTAAATTCTTGGATTATTCAAGCATAGGTTATTGACATAAAGAGAAATGGATTATGCATGATACTTGCATATAGTACGATTGTAATGAATTTTATCGATAAACAATTAAGAACTCTGCTAGTATAGTACTTGAAATCTTATACAAAACACAAGCATGCTATTGTCAATAGAACTTCTATCTCCTGCATAATTGCTGAACTTGTGGAAAAGTGCTCATTTCTTTTAGTGAATCGAATTATACACGGATAAACAACATGGAACATGTCGAGAGTCATTTTTGGCTCAAAATATGATTGTTTTATTCATATTTACAGAAACAAATATGAGATGATTGTGATTTTGCATTACATAGAATTATTGGCAGTAAAGTTTAATTATAAAATATAACATTTCCATAAAGTCTTGTACTTTAAATAATGTAGTTGATAAAGAATCATGATGAGATCATTTTATGATTCAATTGCAGAAATGCCAAATTCTTTTTTCGCACATTCAAGCAAAATGACGATGTATAAAAGTCTGTACTCTGGATTACATCATTTTTGTCCCATATATTATGCGTTATAGTTTAATTTAGGGTTATTCTCGTGCTTAATACAGAAACTTTAAAAGAAGAAACACAGAGTGCATGCACCTAATCTGGACAATGAATATTTCTTTGTACAGGATGACACAGTTTTCCTCAGTTGGTTTTGTAAGAATTTGAAGGGCTAGCTTCTCTCTTGGTACAAGAAGAGGATTAATGAAGAATAAATAGGGAAGATCGCGTGATAGAGCTGGCTTGATTGGCTACGGTCTTTATCAGACATTGAATATTGTAACTTCCGCATCTACCTTACCTGTCTTGAAGGGGGATACTAGCGGTGTCTTGTCTATTTCCTTGGGCATTTAAATTTGAGTAAAATAATCCCTTCCTGATTTCATCACACCAAGAGAAAATGTATATATTCATACTCGGTTCAGATCTGACTATCTTTGTTCTCCCTAAGTTTGAAAATTTGGCCTTGTTGGAGTACACCACAACGTTGCCTTCACATGTATCCATAGAAATGCATAGACAATTCTTTTTTATTATTTTGAAAGAAAGATTAATTAGGTGGCCCACGGATGGAGAACATATCATATGACAAAATGAGTTCCCAAACAAATATCACTGCCTTTCGATGGAAAGAAAAAGAACAAATATGATTTCCTAGTTATTCTATGATTGACTCTAAAGGTGTTTAGTTTGTTTGAACATGTTGTCAACACGATATTATCCAACAAATAATTATCGTGATTGAGATTTATATTCTGTTTAATTATCTTTAATGCTTTTAGAAATTTAGCGATGCTGTGATTTTCTTATGGACATCTGATTAGATTAAATACGAAACCAGGAGTCGAGTATGATTAATCACTTTCGATATTGACACGAAAATTGAGAAGAAATTTGTCCCTTTTGGCGCTTTGATGGGCGTGATGACGTGGAACTTCAATAGCCCGAACACGATGTGATTTAGGTTCACGTGTCATGCTGGAAATGGGTCAATTCCAAAAAAAACCCCAAATTTTAGGTCAAGTCCCAAATATACCCCGAACTTTTTTTTGTCTTAAGAAAAATCCCAAACTTTAGGTTTAGTCCCAAATCTGCCCCGAACTTTTCTTTTGTTTCAAAAAAAACCCTAAACTTTAATTTTAGTCCCAAATCTACCATGAATTTTGTTTTGTCTAAAAAAATCTCAAATTGGTATACATATGACAAATTTACCCAAAATTATTTTTTTTTACCACCAAAAGAAATTACCATATATTATTTTCTGTTAAATTTTACCGTCAATTTCTAAATTAAATAACACGCCGCAATTAACGGGTATACTAATTTGGGGTTTTACTCTCCGTTTATACTAAAAAAATCACCAATTTTTGATCTGTTCTCAAATATACCCCATGGTCTAGTCCCAACTTAACATGACATTTCCATATAGATAATAAATACACATAAACAAGATGTTATAGAAAATTATTTTCAAAATAAAACCATTTTAGGATATAAAAAATTAGGGATTACTAATATGGTTTTTGGACAAAGGCTAATGAGGGCAAATTTAGGATTATAGTAAAATTTGATCATTTTCTTTTTGACAAAAAAAATTGGGATAGATTTGGGAATAGATTAAGAGTTTGAGGTTTTTTCTGAGATTAAAGAAAAGTTTGAGATAGATTTGGGACTAAACCTAAAGTTTGAGGTTTTTTCTGAGACAAAGAAAAGTTCGGAGCAGATTTGGGACTGAACCTAAAGTTTGGGGTTTTTCTTGAGACAAAAAAAAGTTCGAAGTATATTTGAGACTAAACCTAAAGTTTTGGGTTTTTTTTGGAATTGACCCTGCTGGAAATACAGCCCCTAATTCTGTCATTGGCGCAGTCAGTCCCCATGGCAACAGGCTGGACTCCACAATATTTAACTTTTTAAGCAGGTTGTCGTTTTGTACAAAAGAAGAAGAAGCAGGTATTCGTAAAGAACAACTTATGTGAAGTACAGCGCATGTTTAAGATCGTTTAGCAAAAGGGGTTTGAAATAGTACATGATATGGGTATTGTTTAGCTTGCTTTAATGTGGTTTAAGAATAATATATTTAGGTCCTTCCCATTAGTTGTCCCATTTGCATGTGGAATGAACATGGGCAGCTGTCACTTCACATGGGCAGCTTTAATGTGGTTTAAGAATAATATTTTTAGGTTACACAATAATGCTCAAGTATTTTCGTTATTTTTTCAATTCAATTTTCTTAGCAATACAAATGAATAATTTTTAATTAGGAAATTTTCTAACTTGTTGATTTTTCCAAAAATAAACGCACCCCTAATACATAGATATTATTTACCACTCTATGTGGTTCTCTCAATATTTCGTTTTTAGAGATGATCCTGAGTAATAAGGAGATTATGAAACTTTTCCAAAGGAATATCTCAAATGTTGGAGTAATTATTCATCTCTCAAACACGTAATACATTACCGCAAAGACGGTGCAAAAAATTAAGCCTAAGCTTGATCGTGCTTAAAGTTATTAAAACGTGTGATTCACTTCCTGACCTTTGAACTAGTCATTTGGAAAACAATAATAAATGAAAAAGACCAAAAGATTTTTCAGGAAAAGGGAAGAACACATTTTCCATCAATATTCTTCCCTGATCAACAAGAGCTCAAAAAGGAGCTTCTACATAATTGTAGTTTTAGAGAAAAATCTGGGAAACTCTAGAAATGGATCAATAGTTTAACACCAGCTTACATCGCGAACGTCTTTTTTTTTTTGGCTTTTGAGGCTATTTTTTAGGGTGATTGATTGATGAAACTATTACGAAGCACATCATTATCAGCCATAAAAGAGAAGGCATAAATTAAAGTAGCTTCTTCAAGGTGCCAATTTGGTGGTAATTTCTCCCTTTCCCTTGTCTTTATGTTCACTTCAGGCCCACCACATAACGCGTGCTTGCACGAGACCGAACGCACCTTTGTGCACGATGCTTCACCGAAAAGAGAGAGCATTAAAAGAAGCATTAAGATATTAACATGAAAATGATTCTCCATGTCCAAGGTCCAAGACGTGCAATTAACTGGCTTGTTCTCTGATTAAGCCCTGATGTTAGTATATCCCGAGACTTTTTCAAAAGTTCTCTTTACATGAAAATCGTCGATAATGCACACCCATGTTCTATGTAAAAGTATTAAAAGATTTTCATGAACAACACACGAATGCCAATGCAGTCTCGTTATTGGCGAGTTGTCATAATGATTATTCTAAAATTTTTGCTAAAATTTTCTTCTCCTTTCTTATTCTTAGTGATGCAAAAAGGCGACGTTTTTGTTGATGATCCCCAATTAAACGAAAGAGCTCCAAGAAAACGGTGTCGTCTCGGTTAGCCCCAAATTGGACCAAAAAGCCCCAAATTGGTCTCCTTTGTCCGAGCCCTGATGTGGTCTTCTTCGTCTGATTGGATTGAGAGAATCGAATGGAAAAAAATTGAGGGGAAAATATGAGGACGTTTCAAATCCGCAAGGCCCTTTTCTTAGGAGGTCATTGGAATCGACAGCTGGGCTTTGGGGGAAAATCTGTCATTTCGCCCAGGTACTGCATTTGGGCTTTGTGTGGCGCAACATATCCAGGTTGAGCTCGCTAAATGCTGCTTGCAGTGCGCTCCTCATGCACTCCTTCCCGAGGGAAAGGTGGGGATCCCATGCATCATCAATTGCCTCTGGTGATTGTTTTGACATGCATAATGACTGTTTGATATTGCCGGCCACTCCCTTGAGGTATTATACTCGGGCGAAAGTACTTCAATTATGAATTATTTCATCTATCATTTGAATGGGTGTTGGTCCTGCTTCAGACCAGCGGAAGGAAAGATGGGACACCCCCACCACAAATGAACCTTCGTTTAACAAGCTGCACTAGGGATTCCATTGGCACCCTGGGTTAAACTT